>KN483342.1:0-18435 GCA_000787095.1 Periophthalmodon schlosseri | reverse complement strand
AAAAGCCTTTGTTTGGCAAACTGAATATCTTTTCCAGCTTTACGTGTTAAGTTATTCAAGGCTGTTCTCGTCACTTTAAGCTCAGTCAGTGTTTCAGATGACTGTTTCATAATAGTGTTTCTCTATTTTTTTTAGGTTGTTTTCTAGCTCTAATTGTCTTGCTAACCTTTCTTTTTTCTTATTAGCTGTAATCGTACCTCTCACATAAGCCTTATAGCAATCCCATAAAGATTCTTGGGTCAGTCCCTTCAATATCATTACTCTCTAAAAACAGTGTTGTTTGCTCTGTTAGAAATTTCACAAATTTATCTAAGAAAAGCAGTGTACTCATTCTCCAAGACACAGTATGCAGCCCTTGCGGGCTGTTGAGCAATCTAAGAAATACAGGAGCATGATCAGAGAGACCTATAGGGCCTATAGTTACATGTTCGGCAAGCTGGCAGATACGTTTTGATAAAAAGATATAGTCTAACGAGATGCCGACATATGAGGATATGAGTGGAACGTAAAATGTTTCAAGAGTGGATTGTGATGTCGCCAAATATCAACAAGCTCTAGTTCGACAAGAACTTGTAGAAGCGCTTTAGAATTCCTAGTTAGAATAGTTTGTGGAGGAAGCCTATCCAACTCTGGACACAGCACACAATTAAAGTCACCTGCTAATATTACATTATCACACTCCATGTCCACCAAATGACGAAGTAATATGTACGTGTTACGTTTGGGGCATAGACATTACCGAGAAGAACATTTTCCCCATGTAACATACCACAAAAATATACCTTCCTTCTTTGTCCTTATGGGTGGCTATAGCAGTAAAAGGGAGATTTTTATGTAGTAGAGTTATAACTCCTCTTTTATTCGTAGAGTAAGACGAATAGAAAACTTGACCCACCCAATCACTACAGTATTTCCTATGCTCATCATCAGTAAGATGAGTTTCTTGCAGAAAAGCAATTTGTGCTGAATCTTTTTTCCAGGAATTCAGAATGGACTTTTTCTTAACTACATTATTGGACCCCTTTACATTCCAAGTGCTTATCTTTAATGACATATTAAATATACCTTATGTATATATTGTTGTTTTTTTGTTTGTTGTTTTTTTTTTTTTTAACTTGCCAAATATACAACAGACCAGTCCGAAACCTCAAACGTAAACTCCAAAGAACTAGTTCCAGGCAAAACCTAAACACAAGGCCTGGACCAAACAACCCTCTCATATCAGATGAGAGAAAAATAGATATACGAATAAAACAGAAAACAAAAGCAACGATCTAGGTGTACCCTACGCCAAAGTAAAGCTATAAGGGGAATTCAAAAACACCCCCGCACCGGATAAAATCAAACATACACATAGTGGCTCGCTGATAATCAACTAATGCTATCGTAATAAACCTCAAGTATTCAACCTACATTACAAGTATGAGTCGTTGCACCTCAGTTTATTTTACTCCCGGCAGATTCATCACACCATCGGGGTTAAGTATCTTGATAGTAGCTGGGTACAAAAAGGAATATCTGATCCCCGTGTCTCGGAGCGCTCTGCGTGCATCAGCGGACTCCTGTCTCTTCTTCGTCACGGCCGCTGAAAAATCCTGGTAGAAGGACACTGTACCTGTTGCTGTCACCACAATACCTTTCACCCTCGCAGCACGGAGAATCCTCTGCGCATCGGCATAATAGTGCAGCCGAACCAAGACTACGTGCGGTCCCGCCACACCCGCATGTCTCAATTGTTGGCCACTGCGGTACGGTCTATCAATCACCATATCCCGCTGCAAGCCCAGGACCTCCGGTATCCACTTTTGAAAAAAAATCCACTGGCGAGGCACCCTCCGCACCCTCTTCCAATCCAACGATCCTTACGTTCTGCCTTCGGTTCTAGTTCTCAAAACTTTCCAGTCTCTCCAGAGCTCTCTGAAGCTGGGCCTCCAAAGCGCTAACACGAGGCTCGCTCGTGACTGTGGCATCCTCTAGGTCCGACAGCCTCTGCTCTACCGTATTCATCCTCTCTATTAAACTGTCGAGAGTTACCAGAGAGTTCGTTCAAAGGCTTTAGCTTGTCATCCAGTATTCGGGATATATTAGCAGAAACCTTATCCACGATAGGGTCGTTTTCATCTCAATGGTCACTTGCTGGGCCCACATCCTCGGTAGCATCCATGACCTCGTCTGCTTGGCTGTCGCTTACTACCGTGTTGTTAGTTAGCTTTGGCCTTAGGTCCTCGTTTGCCCATTTCTCTCTTCTTGCTTGTTCCAGACTGTTTGAAAAAGTTATCCAACAACATCACACACACATTGAGGCAGTTTATATTCAAAATCAGTCAAAAATACGCATTTTAGAAGACATCCGGCGCAGAGCCGAAAAACATGTGACTACTCAGCTTGGCGCATTCTCAGAACCCCCACTCTTATCTTTTAATGTTAATTTTATGATGATTATTTATGTTTTGATTTGTTGTATTGTGATTTTAATGCCTTTCTTATTCTGTAAAGCACTTTGAATTATTTTGTGTACGCATTGTTCTATACAAATAAACTTGCCTTGCCTTGCCTTGCCTAGTGCATTTTGGAAGGAGTTTTCGTGTTGATGACATACAGTGGGGCAAAAAAGTATTTAGTCAGCCACCAATTGTGCAACTTCTCCCACTTACAAAGATGAGAGGCCTGTAATTTTCATCATAGGCACACTTCAACTATGAGAGACAAAATGAGAAAAAAAAAAATCCCGAAAATCGCATTGTCTGATTTTTAAGGAATTCATTTGCAAATTATGGAGTAAAATAAGTTATTGGTCAATAACAAAAGTTAATCTCAATACTTTGTTATATACCCTTTGTTGGCATGACAGAGGTCAAATGTTCTGTAAGTCTCCACAAGGTTTTCACACACTGTTGCTGGTAGTTTGGCCCATTCCTCCATGCAGATCTCCTCTAGAGCAGTGATGTTTTGGGGCTGTCACTAGGCAAAACAGACTTTCAACTCCCTCCAAAGATTTTCTATGGGGTTGAGATCTGGAGACTGGTTAGGCCACTCCAGGACCTTAAAATGCTTCTTACGAAGCCACTCCTTCGTTGCCTGGGCGGTGTGTTTGGGATCATTGTCATGCTGAAAGACCCAGCCACGTTTTATCTTCAATGCCCTTGCTGATGGAAGGAGGTTTTCACTCAAAATCTCACGATACATGGCCCCATTCATTCTTTTCTTTACACGGATCAGTAAATCGAGAGCTTTGTTTTTCGACTCGGCTCCTTTTTTACCACAACAGACTGATAGCGACCGCATCACTGCAGACGCTGCACCGATCCGCCTGTCAATCTCACGCTCCATCCTTCCCTCACTCGTGAACAAGACCCTGAGATAGTTGAACTCCTCCACTTGAGGCAAGGACTCACCACCCACCTGGAGAGGGCAAGCCACCTTTTTCCAGTCGAGCCTCGGACTTGGAGGAGCTGATTCTCATTCCAGCCACTTCACACTCGGCTGCAAACCGCCCCAGTGCCTGCTGCAGGTCCTGGCTCAAAGAAGCCATCAGGACAATATCATCTGCAAACAGCAGAGATGGCTGCACCTAGAAATTCTGTCCACAAATACAATGAACAGAACCAGTGACAGAGGGCAGCCCTGGCAGAGTCCAACATGCACCGGGAACAGGTCTGACTTACTGCCGGCAATGCGAACACAGCTCCTGCTCCGGTCATACAGGGACCAGACAGCCCTTAGCAAAGGGCCCCGGACCCCATACTCCCGGAGCACCGCCCAAAGGACACGACGAGGGACACGGTCGAATGCCTTCTCCAGATGCACAAAACACATGTGGACTGGTTGGGCAAACTCCCATGAACCCTCGAGGACCCAATGGAGAGTATAGAGCTGGTCCAGTGTTCTGCAACCGGGGCGAAAACCGCACTGCTCCTCCCGAATCCGAGGTTCGACTATAGGTCGGATTCTCCTCTCCAGTAACCTGGAATAGACCTTACCGGGAAGGCTGAGGAGTGTGATTCTCCTGTAATTGGAACACACCCTCTGGTCCCCCTTCTTAAATAGAGGGACCACCACCCCCGGTCTGCCAGTCCAGCGGTACTGTCCCCGAATGCCCGGTCGGTGCACTGTCTAGTACCCCTCCCAGAGACTCCAAGAAGGCCGGGTACTCTGCACTGCTGCTCGGCCCGTAGGCCGATACAACAGTGAGAGACCTGTCCCCGACCCAAAGGGACAGGGACGTGACCCTTTCATTCACTGGGGTGAACTCCAACACGCAGCGGCTGAGCTGTATGGCAATAAGCAAGCCCACACCAGCTCACCGCCAGTCTCCATGTACGGCCCCCGCCTTAGACTGCCACCCAGATCTCTATGCACTGGCTCCTTACGGATCCTTCCGCGGGTGGTGGGTCCATGGGAGGACGGCCCCTGTGGGGAAAGGCCCGGCCACCAGGCGCTCACTGTCGAGCACCCACCCCAGGCCTGGCTCCAGGGTGGGGCCCCGGTAATGCTGGTCCGGCCGACGTAACCAGTCTATGTCTGGAGGGTGCGGTAACTCCACAAAATAGCCCCTCTTCTTCATGTCCTCAGCCGCCTCTGATGCAGTCTGTCGTCTCAGTGAATCCTCATCCTTGCCGGATAGGGTGTCCGGAAGCGTATCTTTGTTCCTTTAAGAGCCCTCTTTATGTCCTTGTATTCTTTCTTCTTAATCTCCGTTGGCATGTCATGGGCAATCATCAGATCATTTTCCCATCATAGGTGACCGTCTTCGCCTAGGCAGCTCTTAATATTTTGTCTGATATGTTAAACTTCTGAAAGTTGACCAAAATGACTTGTTTGTCTAGTGAGCGATGTGAATGCTGTATCTGTAGATCCACATCCTCTCCCAGGGCGAGCTCCTTTTTGAGAAAACTGTACATAAATGCTGTCATGGAACTGCCCTCCGCGCTTTGCGTGATGCCATAAATGAGCATGTTATTTTTATGCAATCTCCCCTCTAAATATGTCACCTTTGCCAGAAGTATTTTTTGCTTCATAAGACCGTGTCAGAGTGCACCTCTCAGGTCCATGTTCACAGACTCTAGTCCGTTTGTCAGTTGTTTAGTCTCAGTCAGCCTTGTACCTTGATTTAGAATGTCCGCAGTAACAGTCTGCAGGTTCTGATTAATCTCAATCTTTAAGTTAGTCAGCTCTTGTTTTATCTTGTCCTTCATTTCTGTAACTTTGTTGGTCATAGGATAGGATAGCTTTAGCCGTGGCTAGCTCGTCACCCCCTTCAGCTAGCTCAGTTTCCTTTTGCATGTTAGCATCGTTGTCCTCCGTGCCCTCCGGTAATAGTGATACTGAATCTTCTATCAATTCAGTATCACTTTTGGAAGTTGTCTCTTAGATCTTGTTCCATGCATCACACACAACTTTAATAATCAAAACATGTGTTTTCTCAAGTTCTGATCAGGAGAGGTAGAAAAGTTACTCTGCCATCTTACAGTCCTCACCGGAAGTCCTGGCAGGCTTTAATTTCATTCACATAAACAAGACAATTGCAATTTAATAAGAAAATTGACAAATTCTGCTCCAAACTACATACTTTTACTGAGGATATGTTGGAGACCTCTCAATTAAAAAGACTCAAGCATTGAAACTCAATATGGAATTCTATAAACTGCAGAGCCTTATTCCATTCCAAGAAAATACTCTGTTGCGTGGTCATGAACAGTCTTCATGCTGGGTTAGAGTTACAACCAAAATTAACATTTAATTCCCATACACTTTAAGTCACAATGCAATTTCAATCCTTTTACCCACTGCTGTGCTGTTACATGCTACCATGTTTTCTAAAGGCTTTTAAATTCAATTTAGCTGTTCTAATGTCCCTTGATGCAAGAAAAGGTTAATAATCTCAAATAGTGATAATATTTTTATTCATAAAATGAATGTACTGTTTTTATAGCCCAAGCTCATAGATAGAGATAACCACCAAGAAATGTCAACAGGATGTGCTTGACAGAGTTGTGCAAGTAACGTCTTTCATTCAAACATGCTTGTACATGAGAATTGGTTCTAAAACATTTTACCTGCTTAAATAAAATAAATAATCCCTCTAAATATTGTTATATCAAGCCCAACTAAAGAAAGTCAGAGCCTTACCGTGCCACAGCTGGGAGACCACGGTGCTAATAAACTGCATGGAGAAACGCACCAGGTTGTCCTTGGAGCGCTCACCACTGAACTTCTCCGGAGTCTGCAGAACAAGGCCAAAACACGGGGACAGTTACAAGAGTTCAGACGTGTGTCACATAATTCTGCTGTTTATGTCGGAATACTTTTCATGCCATACAGTGGAATATGCCATACTATGTAATTTTATAGCTAAGTATTTGCATTGAAACAAGGCCACATAAGAGTTGGAATATTTAGTTCTTTGCAAAGGTCATTCTATTATTGAAATTAATGCAGCCTTTGCAATTTGCTAACTGTGGCAACTCAGATTGTGGTTTCGATTTGATAGTGAATCTTGTGCATATGCATTGTCCATAGACCTCTATGGCAAAATATATACCGGTATACAGGGGAGACAGGGGTAAGCCAATATTCCCCATTTTTGGGGCATAATTTAAGGATGTATGCTTTCAATTTATAATATCATATGCTAATAAAATAGTATAGCTTTTGAGGTTTAATGGATGGCTAAACTTAACCAGTGGCTCAACTTACCCCACTCTCCCCTATATATATATATATATATCCTGCTAGTGTTTGTCAGCCTGGTGGTCCACTGGTGGTGTTGATTTGTTTACCTGGCCAGCTCTGTAGAGGTACAGGCTGGGGTAGCTGTGGATGCCTCTCCTCCGGCACAGCTGGTGGTTGTCCCCACAGTTCACAGCTCCTATCCGGATCACACCATCCATCTCTTTGGCCACCTCCCTCCACTGACAAACAGACAATGCACACATAAATGTTCCCATCACTGAGCAGCTAATTTTAAAAAAGTTTATTTATTTTTAAATTTTTATTATTAATTGGAGAAATAATTATAATCACGATTCAAATTTGATTAATCACATGTATGCCCGATTTTGATTTTCAGTTCCATAAAGACGACTTTAATAGGCCTGTCACGATAATTACTACATCGAATCGTTAAATACATGAAAGCTGGAACAATATTTTTTGGGGCTCAATATTTATCGTGTGTACAATTTCATTGCATTTGGGGGGATATATTGTCATTTTTTCTGCATTATGAGAAGTTTTGAGCTGTAGAGGTTTGAATAAATAACTCCTATCGCTTATTAGTGATACAAACTAATACTTAAGTGTTATTCTGCAATTTATCTATTGCACCTTATGTTTTTTTTACAATATTGTACATTTAGGGTCCCCCCCAATAGTTCTGGGGGGGGATAATTAATTTGTGTCAGTGTTATCATTTATCATCTATATTTTATTCAGAAATATATCGTACTTCAAAATGTCTTATCGTGACAGGTCTAGACTTGAATGTGCCCCCAGGTACAAGGTAAACAGGTTCAAATCAAATATATCTTTTATTTATAAAAAATTAATAGTTAATTACAAATAAGTTGTTTGGATAATAATTTTGAGAACCAAAACACTAAATTATAATACAATCAGAAGGCAGAATGAGCCTCACATGAGTCTCTCATTTGTGGTTCAGTACTAAAATACAGTTGGAATCCTCACTACACCTGCATCATATGTCCCCTTTGCACTGAACAGTACAGATTTACATATAGATAAAGCATACAATAAGATAACAAAAAAATGTTAAGATTGACTATGTTTTACTGCAAAAAAGGTAACCCAAAATAGTGTTTGTTCCTGTTAGGACGAGTTTCGCTGACGCATGCAGAGCCGTTACCGTGGGAGCCAGCTGGTGACAGTGGGAGCACCGTGGAGAGTAGAAGTTGATAAACCAGATCTCTCCAGAGTTCACGGCCGCTTCTGAAACACACAACAAGAGCTAAGTCAGTCTGTGTCTCTGCTGAGAAGGGATGAATATAAGCAGATTTTTCTCTGTAATTATAATTTTAGTGTAATAATAGTTAGGTATAATTCTGAATTGATATTTATAATGATGATCAGGTGTAGAGAGCGATCGATTTTTCATGGCCGATGCCGATACAGATTGTTTAGAATCCAGAGAAACCAGAGGCCATAAGCCTATAAGAGAGTTGTGTAGTGACATTCTGTGCAGTTATCTCTTCGCATAAAAGTAAAATAAAGCTTTATGTGTACTCTTTAGATAGAAGGTCGACCCAAACAAAATATTGGCCCGTGCTGGAGAATGAAGAACAATAGCCGATGTGCTAAAATGCGCAAATATCGGTCAGGCGCTGACAGAAAATAAATGTTAGAAATATAACTCGGATTCTATGAATCCTGCGTGCACAGGGAATAATTCAGGGCTTTAAGCACTGCCCTCTAGTGGTCATCAGGGATGAAATACAACTCACCAAAGTCTCCACTGTCCAAAGTGATGATCTCCAGGTCATCATCGTAGATCCCTGCACAGACACTGAAGATTAAAAGCATGAACCCTCAAGCATGCATCCAAGTGATACTATTAATAGCAAAGCAGTAGTATTATATAGAGCTCGGGATTGTGATATCACAGTTCATAGAATTTTCAGTGAATATAAAGTTAAATGGAGATTTTAAGATGCTAAACACTGAGTTTAGCAGTCATTCAAAAGTATTCTGACCCAGCAGATTCATTGCACTTTCGTTTACTTTTTAACCCTGTTTTGGCTAATGTATCTCTATGAACATTTTGGACTACTGTCACAAACATGGCATATTTCAATGGCAACGGACATTTTTAGACATTTCCTCCCAAGCACTATAGAGCTCTCCTAAGCCCTATTCACACATGCAGCCTGACCCAGGAATTTACCTGCATTTTGCCAGAACAGGGTCATGTGTGAACAAAGCATTTTTGACCAGGCAATTTCCCGGGTAAATTACAGTGAATTTGCAGGGAAGGCTTATGTGTGAATAAGGCCAGAAATTGTCAGTAACACTCCTTGGTTTTTCTTGTTTTGCTACTAGTTACATTCCATTGTCATAAATGATGCAGCAGCACTTTGCCATGTAGGAGAATCCAGAGAGCCAAATGCAAGGTTAAGTGAAAACAGATCAGAACGGGGCTCTACACACTTCCAAATTCACAAGAGTGGCTGAGTGGTCAGAATGCTGGTCCACCAACTCAAAGGCTGGTAGTTCAAAGTTCAAACCAAGTGTAGACTGCCTTTGTGTTCTTGGGGAAAACACTAATTGAAGGTGGGCCAAATGGTTGAATAATGTATTGTATAGCACAAGGAGTGTGTTGAAAGTGTGGAGTGCTGACCAAAGTCGTATCTGTAGTAGTTCCAGCTCTCGTAGCGGCCGCCCTGTTGCTGCTCATCTAGGCCCTTCTCTCCGTACTTGTCGTACTTCTTGCGCAGGTCCTCATCCTTTAGAACCTCGTAGGCCCGGTTCACCTGGAGGAACTTCTCATGAGCCGACGCGTCTCCCTAAGGACACAAGCAGAGGGTACCATTACCGTAGACACATAGACTGTTTAAAGAGTGAGTGTGATGTCACCCACAGCGTTCAGCTCCAGCCAAATGAAGCTCATTGAAGCTAAGGGTTATAGGGGCAAATTTGGAGCCGAGTTCCAGATTTGGAATTCCAACCGTGAGTATCATAGCAACCAAAGAGCCAATCTGGAGCGAGATGTTGAAGGTAATGCCCCTCTGCTGGTTGAGCAGGGGAGCAATGCCAATGTTTCGCTGCAAGCAGCCCCCTGCTCTGTCGATCAAATTATGCGCCGCCAATCACGTATTGTCAAAATGCTTTATCAAACCCATTCTGCTGCTCTATAAGAAACTACTGTATTCATGGAAATCCAGTCTGTATTTTCTTTCATACTTTGCCTGTCTAATCCAGTCTTATTCACAGTGATCCAGTCCGAGTTTTGCACTGTCGTAGTTGGCTCCGCTCACAGGCTGCGGTAACAGAGCTCTTCCCCTGCAAACTCCACAGAGACAGATACAGAAACTGTCCCAGCTCAGGAGTAAGTTAGACTAGAGTTTGTAGAGTAGAGATGATAATAAAACAATACAATAATGCTCAGTGGCACTTTGTAAGTAACCAAAATGCAAGGCAAACCTACTAGTTTAAATAAGTCTCTTAGTATCATCTGTATGACAGATAGGCCTAAATAGAGGTGTGACCTGTGCATGGGTTATAAAGCAGTGAGGGGATGAAAGTGAGGTTTGTGTGACAGTTGTGCTTTTGGCTGCTACCGTTTTTTTTTTCAGAAGCACACTATAAACCAGGGGTCACCAACACAGTGCCCGCGGGCGCCAGGTCGCCCCCAAGGACTGCATGAGTTGCCCGCAGGCCGGTTCTAAAAATAGCACAACTCAATAGTGAGCTGCATCTAAAATTTAATTTTATTCTGTTGCTATTTTTTTAATCACCCTTGCATTTATATAAATTTAAAAATGACAATATCTTAAAAATATGTTCATTATACATGAAATTTAGATAAGTTAAGGTGAACTCTGACCTGCTCTGGTTCAAAGGTTAGTATTGTGCGTGTGACAAAACTAGTGCTCGTAGATAGTAAGCACGCGGGCGCTGCGAAGATGCGCGCTGGATGCAAAAACATGGCAGAAAAAAGAAAGAAAATGTATCATTATCACAACGAATGGGAAGAAGAGTTCTTTTTTACGACTGTAAAAGAAACCTGTGTGTGTCCCATTTTCGGGGCCACTGTGGCGACGGCAAAGTAGCACAATGTGGAAAGACACTTCACTACGTGTCACAAAAGCTACCATCCTAATACCATGCTAATACCATGCTAATACCATGCTAATACCATGCTAATACCATTCTAACTACCCACCGGGAAGCGCACTACGGGCAAAAAAAGCCCGTGAGCTAAAGGCAGCTTTGGGTAAGCAACAGTCTTTTTTCATGAGACCGGCGAAAAAGTCACAAAAAGCAACCGAGATTTATTTAAAAATATGCAAGTTGATTTTTCCTTAACATTACATAATTGATAACTTTTTGAAACATTGTGCAACATAGTTCATGTTTTCTTAAAAAAGTTTGTCAGTGGCTAGTGAAAATGGGACACTTTTCCTACAAGATGTAGTGATGTTAGTGATCATCTAAAAATTTAAATTCAATTACTGAGATTAATAAAGTTAAAGTGCTGAATATTGATATCTGTTTCCCACCTTGCTGTTATTGTTGATAATTATTGTAAGAAGTCATTAACGTGATCAGTGTCTTCACATAGATAATTATCATTAATCATTATTAATAATGTATAACTAAAGGCAAACTGAGCAAATTTATTTCAGAAGAGCATATCAAACTAGTAGCTCTTCGTATGACTCAGTACCCATAAAGTAGCTCTCAGTTTCAAAAAGGTTGGTGACCCCTGCAATAAACTGTATGAGGTCATAACTTCAGAACTGATACTGCAAATGATTAAGGCCTTAATATGAAATTAAACAAACTATAACCTTAATTAATATGCCCAAAATTCTGAAAATAAGTTTATAAAGGTTTTACAGATATTTAATTGTTTTAAACAATATTAAATACATGGGAATTTAAATGTAACAGTAAGGTAGATGACTATTCTTAATCTATTTAATATACAGGTCTATATTTTTCTCCACCAACGTGTACGAGTATGTGATCGAGCAAAATCTATGCGATTCCCTGCATTCAAGAAAATTTTAGAGGAAATCAACTAATATGTTGTATTGTGTTTTTACTTCCCAGTAAATAAAACAAAACTGTCATAACAGTAAATGGACTCTTCACTTGAGCATCACACCAGACTGGGATCACCACAGTTTGGGGATTAAAGAATGAGGTGGGTGTCCTTTATAGCCTAGTTTTATCATAGCAGGCCTATAAAAAAAAGAGAATACAGTAGCCATTTACTACTAGTCTACTATACTGTTTGAACTCTTCTACTAGTATTATTAGTCTGCTTACATGTAATAAGACTTTGAACAAAGCTTTTACTGTTTGGCCAATATTTGAATCTCTACTTTTTACTTGAGTACACATTGCTTATAAGTTATCACACTGCAGTGTGGACAGTGGCTCCGGAAAAACGCACAGTCCAAACTTTATGGAGATCTGAACTCATGTTTTTGTAAGCTAGGCTATTGAAGGTAACTAGTCACCTCATTAGTTATGCACACACATGCACACTCCTCACATCGCTAGTATGTAAAATCTCACGTTTTATTGCATGTTGCTATATTTATAATTTCTTAGCGAACATGAAAGTCATTGTTAAAAAACAGTGTTCACCAGCATTGGGCCAAACAGGGTCTGCGGCCACTTAGCTTCATATTAGCGTGCTGCAAAAATATGTTATGTGAACAGCAGACAAACAGAGCAAACATTGACCGCTAAAACTTTCACCTGAGTGGTCCATGCATCAGCTGGTGCATGGTCAGGGGGAGCTCAGCCTGTAACCCAGGCACACACTGTCCCTCGCTGTAGTGAGCGCAAGGGACAGCATCCATCACTCTCAGTACAGCCCTACTACCCTATTTTATTTTTATTGCAGATCTACACTCTTCACATGAATGACTTATTCCGAGATCAAAAGGGCGTATTTCGCCAAAAGGTGACACGTTTGCACCCCTGAATTATTTTGACAGGCCTAGTTGAGCATTGTGCATTGTGCATGGTACTGACCGGGTTCTTGTCCGGGTGCATGGTCAGGGCCAGCTGTTTAAAAGCGCGGCGGATCTCTCGGGTGCTGGCTCCTCGGCTCACTCCTAGCAAAGCATAGAAATCTCTGCCATCAGCCCACACGGCCAGCACTAGCAGCCCCAGTAGCCCCAGTAGCACCATCAGCCCCAGAGGGGAGGGCCGGAGGAGGACACAAGGGCGGTCAGAGCGCACGCCCATCTCAGCTATCCACTGGAACACCTTGAAACACACAGACACATGACTAAATTATAAAATAAACTGTATCGTAACAGGAGCAGCCTGTTGTTTCGAACTTTGAGTAAAATGTCTACTTGAGAAAACCAGGTCTGAAAATATGTTGCGGTCATAATCGTCATTTTATTTTATTTTCCTAGCTCTTTTTTTTAGTATTTGAAGAACAGTATAAAAGGACAATTAAGCCACAATTGATAGCTTATTTACTGATAACGAGGCACAAGACGTCTTAAGTTTTTCTTTTTGTTTGTTTCTTTTGTTTTTAATAACAGAATGGCATAATCATGTTATTTGTTGTGAAGTGCAATTATACTGTGCACTGTTAAACCTAGTTACCCATTTACTGTTTGTGGGGTTCTATATTACGTATTATCCTTAAGAGAGGAGGTAGAGTGGGAGTTGAAGGCGACATTGCCTAGTGAATCACAGATGCAAAAAGATAACAACTGGGAGGGCGAGGTCAATGGGGATAAAGGGAATGGGGGGCGAGGAAGGTAAGGGGGGTGCCACTACCACTGACAAGATTACTACTCAAAAATGTATTAACGATGCTCTTAAACCAAAACGTTTTAATGTAATATCCCTTAATGTTAAAGGCTTAAAGTCATCTTATAAAAAGGTCCAAAATATTAGATTTTCTTAACAGGAAGAAAGTTGATATAGTGATGTTCCAGGAAACCCATTTGAAACCCACTGATGTACTTAAAATGCAAAACCGATTGTATAAGCCTGTTGCATGGTGAGCAAATGGCACATGTACAAAAGAAGTAATGATAGTCATAAAACCAAATATAAATGTGTCCATTGAGAAAACTGGTTCTGATGAAGCTGGTAGAATGGCATTTTGTTGTCTGTCCATTAAGGGCAAGAAAATTTCTTTCCATCGATCACAAAACAACTCTTAAAACTCACTGAATACCAATTATATGTAGGATCTGACACTCAGGTAGTTGTTGACCTGGATAAATCTACATCTGTGTTTTCAGGGGGTCAGGACGCTGCTTCTAGGGCACTTAATCTTTTCATGTCTGATTTAAATATTAAGGATGTTTGGAGGATACATAACCCATCAGCAAAGGATTACACCTTTTACTCAGCCCGACATAAAACATTTACCTGCACTGATTATATTCTGGTATCTACTAATTTTGTCTCCTTGGTTAGTTCAGTAGAAATCTTACCAAGATATATATAATCAGACCACAACCCAGTTATATCAACTTTCAACCACAGCACAGTTAAGACCAAAAGTAGCAGATGGAGATTGATTGACTGAGTTCATTTCTCTGAACAGGGGTATTATTGCAGATAAAACATTAATATGGTCATCAATTAAGGGATGTATTTGTAATGTAGCAATACAAGCTAAATATTATTCAGAAGTAAGTCACCTTTTGTCTTTGACATTAAAACAACAGGAGGCCAAGAAAGCCATTCCAGCTATTAGATGTAGCCAATGAGAAGTGTTACCTTCCACTGAAGACATCAACAAAACATTTAAAGAGTATTTTTAAAAATTGCTATATTATTATTATTATTATTATTATTATATTGCTATATGCTAGTGAAGGAACACCATCGGAAAATGACTTAGATTATTAAGAGCTGTTAGAGGCACCAAGAAAGGCCATACACCTGGAATTGATGGGATGAACTGTATCTTAAAATCTGGGACATTCTTGGACCAGTTTGGCTGAAGGCAATAAATTATGCTATTGATAATGGTTCTTTTCAAAGGGATCTTAACCCAGCCCTCATCACTGTAATACCAAAGGCAGGAAAAGATTATTTGGAATGTGCAAATTACCAGCCAATTTCATTGATTAATGCTGACCTAAAGATGTTTTCAAAAGTTTTAGCTAATAGGATGGAACTGGTAATAGGAAAAATAATTCACTCTGATCAAACTAGTTTCCTCAAAGGTCGCTACTCCTCTGACAATATTCGTAGACTGCTGCACATACACAGCTCATCTCACATGATACCTCCAGTCTCTGGACTTCTGTTTTTAGATGCTGAAAAGGTGCTTGATCTCCTAGAATGGACATATTTGTGGAGAGTACTAAAATAATTTAAATTTGGGGATAAATTTGTTGGTATGATGGTAGACCAGATGGTTGGTATGGTATCCAAACATATTCAAATCCATCAGCTAGAGTGTGTGTGGAAGGAAGGGGGTTTCTGAGCTATTCCAAATAGGAAGAGGGAGTCGACAAGGTGACCCATTCTCCCCGTTGGTGTTTAATCTAGCCATTGAATTGCACAACTAATTAGAAGCTGTCCAGAAATTTTACTCATTACAGTTGGAACATCTACTCATTCTGTGTCTCTCTATGCTGATGACACTTTGATTTATATGCTAGACATTCAGCACTCTCTTGCACATGTCCTAAAGAAACTAGAACATTTTGGTGATCTCTGGATATAAGGTTAACTACTCTAAAACTGCCCTAATGTAAACATTGATAAACACTGACAAACAAAAAGTATCTCTGCCACAACAGGTCCATATCAGTAAAGAGGTTAATTATCTGGGCATTCAGATTGGATGTAATGTAACAATGACCACAAAAAATAACTATCTGTCTGTTTTAAAGAAAATTGAAGAAGACATTGGCAGGAACCAGCATTGGTTGCCTGTTGGTTGCAGTTGTATATCCTACCCAGAGCAAATTTAGTGAGTACCATGATTCCTCTACCCCCTCCGACAGGCTATTGGTGTAAACTCGACTCTTTGCTTTGGAAATATATTTGGAATGGCAGCCGTTCAGCTGTTAAATGGTCAGTGTTACAGATGAAGACGTCTGATGAGGATGTGCTTTACCTAATTTTTAAACCATCGTTGGGCCTTAGTGTTAAGGGGCCTATCCTATTGGTTAGATCATGGTAAAAATTATTCATGGTAGGGTGTTGAAAAAGATCTAATTGAACTGTTGAGGTTGAAAGACTTTCTTTTTCTAGGGATATCAACCAAGAAATGTAACTTGCGCTATGGCCCAATCTTGACATACTATATGTTGGTAGTATTTAGAGCAGTTGAAAAGTATGGGGGAGTTGCAATATATGTGGATGCAGAATTAAAATGCAATGTAATTAACAGTAAAACAATAGCTGTAGATGGTGTCATGGAGTGCTTGACTGCCGAAATAAATTTAGAGAAATCAAAAAATGTAATTGTTACCTGTATAGATCACCCAGATTATGTCTTGACAGCTTCAACCAAAAAATTTATGTCCTGTTTACCAATTCAAGAAAGGTTCATATTGTGTGTGGTGATTTTAATGTTAATCTCTTGAATCCCCCCAAACAAATGCAAAAACATCAGACTTTATTTCAGGTATATATAGTAATAATCTATTTCCACTTATTATAAAACCAACGAGAATTACAAATGACACCGCTACACTGATAGATAACATCTTTACAAATCAACTAGGGAGTCAAATTACAGCTGGACTACTTATTAATGACATAAGTGATCATTTACCCGGATTTAGTGTCTTTCATCAGCTTCTGCAAAATGTCAAAACTGTGTCACAAAAACTAAACATCATAAAATGACTAGACTCAGAACACCTGAAGCAATTGCTGCCTTAAAAGAAGACTTAAATGCACAGACATGGGATGAGGTTTATGCTTCTGAGGACCTCGACATGGCTTTCGATGCATTTTTGTCTACTTTAACTACAGTCTACAAGCATTGTCCCCTCAGACATGTAATTAAACACAAAAACAGACTAAATAGTCCTTGGATTACGAATGGAATTGTAAATGCACGTAAAAAGAAAAATAAATTGTATAGATTTTATATACAACACAGAACTAAAGAAGCAGAATACTCATACAAGACATAAAAACAAGCTGACAAACATAATTAGATTGAATGAGAACTAATATTACCAAACATTATTAGAACAGCAAAAAAATAATATTCAAGGGACTTGGAAAATATTAAACAGTATAATTAAAGAAGGAAAGAAAAGACACACATTCCCAGATTATTTTATGAAGGATAATGTTATTGTAAATGGCTCAAGCGAAATGGCAAATGCATTTAACAACTTCTTTATTACTGTTGGACCTACATTAGCAAACAGAATAACAGAATCAACAGAGTCACATGGATTAGCTGTAAAATACATACAGCAAAACCCAAATTCACTATTTATAAGTGGTACAGATGAAAATGAAATTTGGAATTGTTAATAAATTAAAAAAAACAAAAGGTCAACTGATTGTTTTGATATTGATATGGATTTGGTAAAGAACATCATTACCTGCATCGCCACACCGTTTACATATATCTGTAATTAATCGTTTCGACAGGCACTTTCCCAAACAAATTGAAAATAGCCAAAGTAATTCCCATCTTCAAAAGTGGTGATAGACACCAGTTTACCAACTATAAACCTATATCTCTTCTGCCACAATTTTCCAAAATTTTAGAAAAACTTTTTGTATCAAGATTGGATAATTTTATTGATAAGTACAATTAACTTAGTGATTATCAATATAGCTTTAGGCCAAAAAGGTCTACTTCAATGGCCATCATAGAGCTTGTGGAGAAGATATCTACAACAATAGACAATAAAGAATACACTGTAGGTATATTTATAGATCTTAGCAAAGCGTCTTGACATAACTGTGACATAACAATGACATCACTGTGACATCAAAATGACATCACTGTGACATAACAATGACATCACTGTGACATCAAAATGACATCACTGTGACATAACAATGACATCACTGTGACATCAAAATGACATCACTGTGACATAACAATGACATCACTGTGACATCTTAATGACATCATTGTGACATCACAATGACATCACTGTGACATAACTGTGACATCACAATGACATCACAATGACCTCACAGTGACGTAACGTTGGCATCACAATGGCATCACTGTGACATCACACTTACATCACCATGAAATCACAATGACAAAACTGTGACATAACAATGACATCACTGTGACATCATAATGACATCACAGTGACATCACAATTACATCACAATTACATTCTGATGTCATTGTGTTCATCAGACAAAGTTAGCCAAAATTGCTTCTATAATGAGTAAAATAACATTTTTGCTCAGTCAGACTTCACTTAAATTATTGTACAATAGTCTATTCCTACCATATTTGAATTATTGTGTAATTTGTGAAAATTGGGGTAATACTAAAAAATAAAATCTAATATAAAATCTATTTTTGTACTACAAAAGAAGGTTGTTAGAATAGTTAACCAAGCAGACTATCTCGCACCAACAAATCCTATTTTTGTTAAGTTAAAACTAGTAAAATTGTCTGACTTTGTTGATTTGAGCACAGCCGTAATGTAGAAGGTGCATAATCATAAGGTCCCTCCTTGTTTACAGATGTTATTTGAACAAAGAGAGAGTCAATAGTTCTATAACAGAAGTCCTCCTAATAGGCACCCC
>KN483341.1:17692-48294 GCA_000787095.1 Periophthalmodon schlosseri | reverse complement strand
AGGTGTAACTATTCCTTACACAGCAGGTGTGTCTGAAAAACTTCAGAGAATTTTCAGACAGTTTGAGATTCCAGTCTAGTTCAAACCTACAAACACTTTAAGACAGAAACTGGTCCAGCCAAAGGACAAAACTCCGAGCCATAAACAAAGTAATGTGGTCTACTCCAGTCAGTGCAGTGAAGAGAGAGGTGAGCGTTACATTGGAGAAACTAAACAGCCACTCCATAAGAGAATGTATCAACACCTTTGCGAGAGCTCCTCTGGACCCCAGTCCGCCATACATCTCCATCGCCACTAACGGCTCCTTTGAAGATAGTGAGGTACAGATCTTAGCCAGAGAAAAGAAATGGTTTGAGAGGGGAGTTAAAGAAGCAATTTTTGTTAGGAAAGAAAATCCTTCCTTGAACAGGAATGGGTGTCTCAGACATCACCTGTCACACATATACAGCCCCATCCTCAGACCCAAAGCAAACAAAGTAACAAAGGAAACCAAGAACAATAGAGCCAGCCAGGGCCATTAAGGCTAAATGGAGGCTCGTTCAGACTCAAACTGTAAACAATAGCTGTTTACTATGGAAGATTATAGCAATGTTTTTTGTTTGTTTGTTTTTTTCAAACTCAGTAGCACTAACTCAGAATGTCACCATGAACATGTTAGAACCTAACCTTTAGTCATCTGAGCAGAACTAAATAAAGTAAAAATACCTTTAAAATACTTACAAATGAAAGTACAGTACAGTACAATACTTTTCTAGTTTTCATCAAACTCGGTCACTTCAGCATAAAACAACAACAGAAAGAATAGGAGCTTTGTGTAGATTTAGAAAGTGTCCGTGTATTTGTTCCCATACTAATAATGACTAATCCTTGTTTCAGGTTGCAGTCTTCTTCAGTTCACAACAACGCAACACAAGCCAGCCAAGAAAGAGCAAAATAAGAATGTAGTTGGATTAAAAACTGAGAAGAAGCAGTGAGAAGAATGTCTTTTTAAATCTTTGTACAAAAGTTAGCATCACCATCAGTAGCAGCTGTGTTGTTGTCATTGAGTGAATTTTAAAATAAAAAGCAGCAGTTATGATATATATAGCAGCAAAGGGGATTTTAAAGTAGTTTTGTCTTACACAGGTTCACATATTGGACTTTATAATATAATACCTGGGTTCCAATCTCTGTTATGCATCATGAAGGTCCAGAGAGGTATGACACACCTATAGCCTCCTTGGACTCAACATTTGACATCACATAATAAGAAATACTGACATTGACGGGTTCTGACTAATGTGGTCCACGGTTCAAGTGCTCTGCAGCTTTTGTTGAATAAATCAAGACTGAGGTGCTAAGTAGACTCTGCTACTGGGGTTTTTTAGGTCAAAGTGGTGGGTGAAGGACATAGGCTGCTGTAAAGAACATACATTTTTGACCCTTTTGATGATGTGGGATCTGTAAGCAGGACTGTAACAAGGACAAGTGTCTGTCTTTTGCATATAGGGCACAGGGCAGTGACAGGGGTTATTGTGGTTAATAGATCATTATAGTGTTGCATGTCAAGCCTTGGGTGAGTTTGGGTTTATCAAACATCTAGGGAATAATGATAGTGAATATAAAAATACAGCATTTGAATCTACAGTGTTTGAAGGTGATGAATCTCTCTCTGAAAACTGTCTGACATAAAACTGATTTTGAATAGTAAGGGAAAGGTGAAAAATTAACATAACAATTTATCTGAGCCAGATCAAAATTGCCGTTGATCATTACAATTCATGTACACTCTGTATTTTTGTATTAATAAGAGGTATAAATATTTTTCTTCTCCTCCTTTCTTCTTCTTCTTCTTCTTCTTCTTCTTCTTCTTCTTCTTCTTCTTCTTCTTCCTCTCTTTCTTCTTCTTCTTCTTCTTCTTCTTCTTCTTCTTCTTCTTCTTCTTCTTCTTCTTCTTCTTCTTCTTCTTCTTCTTCTTCTTCTTCTTCTTCTTCTTCTTCTTCTTCTTCTTCTTCTTCTTCTTCTTCTTCTTCTTCTTCTTCTGGTCAGCTGCTGTCCTCCTGTATCTACACAGAGCCACTGTAGTGTGATGGTCCAGCCTCCAGCAGCTAACCCCACTCCGTTCATTACTCCACATTCATCTCCAGTCCTCCTCTTCCTCCTCCCCCTCCTCCTCCTCCTTCTCCTCCTTCTCCTCCTTCTTTGTTAAATCCAGCTGTCACTCATTCAGGGCCTTATAGATGGGAGGACGTGTCTATGTTTGAGCAGAGGAAGAGTGAATGTCGAGATGACAATATGAAGGAAAAAGCAGATGGTCATAGGGAAGAGCTCACTATTCAATCTTACTATCAGCCAGGCCTCACTCAACTGATGACTTACAATATAAAACTGCTAGTGCAAATGTGTTCACCCGGACCATGCTCCTTTGCTCTGTGTTATTGCAGACAGTAATGATAGCACTAATGTTTCAGCATCGTTTCAGCTTTACCGTAGCTTCTGTGAGATGAATACCATGATAATATGTTAAAGTGAGATTTGAATATCAGTGCGTCCTGGAGCACTGGGCTTAAAGCTGCAGTATCTTGAACCTTAAGACCTGCTCATGGCTCCTGCTGTTAGTCACTCACTCAGCCCTTTTCCAGGTGACATGAATCTTTTGATCTCACTGGATCATCTGTGAAGCCCGTGTCTCTTTGTTTCCCAGAATAACCCTGCCATAATACTAAAGAATACTAGAGCAGGCAATCATACAGGTTAATTAACACAATGCAGTTGATGTGAACGTGTTCCTCCTCATTAGCGTATGATTTTCATATACAAGGACAGTTTGAACAACTTAAAGGTTTTCATTTTTATTCATTTATTACTCATCAGTGACAGAGATAAATGTGTAAATAATTTTCACTTGCCTATAGCTGCTTAGAGAGTGACTCAGAGTGACAGGTCTGCGCTGAAGTCGAACAGGAAAGAAAGGCTTAGCATCATTATAATAATTGAGAGCTAAATCTGATCTCATTCTGCAAAATTGGGACACGGGGCTTTGTCAGTCCAATTCATAAAAGTGTCTCTGATGACACACAGAGCATGTATTTCATAAGACGCCAAGGAGACAGTATATTTAGTTGTTTGCAGAGACATGAAATTACACAACTACAAATGCACTTTCTCTAACATAAAAGGAACAGAGAAAAGAGATTTGTTCTTTTGCACATTATAGGTCATATACTGACTGTCTGAACGGCCTGCATTGATTAAAGCATGCTAAGGTTCACACTGCCAGAGAGACATGAGAGGAAATTATGGATTGTGTTGAAAACCTGTCCATATAGTTTGATGGAGACAAATTATTTTCTGCAAGAACCACCAGAAGTTCATTGCCTTTATAATGGAAAAAGAAGCCATCATTATGCATGGGTGTGAAATGAGTGTGAGTGTAAATTCCCTATTTCCACCTGTTCCTCCTCCATAGCATCATGGGAAAAGCGTACACCTCACAGGCACATGCCTCCATGCCATTAACATTTACTCAGGCTGTTTATTCTGGCTCTGCACTAGTTACAGCTCTCTGCAGGGAGCGTGGATGCACGCGCCCACAATGCACTTCTCATAATACCACAGGGGACAATTGCACGCCCATCTCCTTGTGCACTAGCCCCCCGAGACGCCCGCTGAGATGACCTTAGCAGTGTGTCCGAGGGCATTACTGTTTGGTGAAATGCTGTCAATTAGCTCACAGGCTCATGGGCTGTATGTGGCTTATGATAAGAGTTGAACCAAACATTTGTCAGTTGTTAAGATATTAACGGTAAAAGTAAAAGCAAATGCTCACCTGTTTTTTAATATTAAAACTGCAGTTGCCATTGTACATAAACTGTAACCCCGAAGCTGATGGATACTTATATCAAGAAATGTACAAAGCACGTATCTCCACAAACGTTATAGAACAATTCTATAACAAGTTATAGAATAGGTTAGACTTCACAGGACAGAACAGGTTATGTGCACAATGTAACTTTTATGGTGAAGTGTCAACCGCCTGTTTGTCACCGTGGAGATGTTATTGGTTTGTCTGAAAAGTTTCACTGTATTGCATTAAATTGATCTATCTCCATGGAGACAGGCAAGTGACCCCACCAGGCCAAGTTACAGGTTAGATCTGTGGAGCGATCACTCTGCTTGCAGTAAGAATGTTTTAGAAGCTATTTTGGAGAAATGAATACACCTGTAATTTAATATGAATGAAAGAATGAATTTTATTATTGTGTCTTGCATATAAATGCCCAGCCCTTTCATGGGCTTATAAGACACTATTAACAAAATACAATAGGACTGTTCCCAGATGTGTGTTACAAACACAAATAGATTCATTTAAACAAACTAGTCTGTTGCTTCTTCCAGGCTTTAGAGAAATTATGCCAACTTATAAACATTAGAATTAAATAACCATTCTATAATAAATGCAAAGATATGCAAGTTTAATACCAAACTCTGGAGTATAGCTGAGACAAGCGTATCCCCCACCAGAAAAGTTCCATAGTGCACCTTTAACATGTATTTATTTTGACATTATATATTGTGTTTTACTAATTGTCCTTAAGGTCTCATGTACGGACAGAGGTTGAAAAGAATCACTTTTTCTGATGATTTTTATTTGTTCAATGTAATTGCAACATCCATTATATCATATAAATATAAGCATGTACACACTGCTAGAGCGCCTGAACAGCTCAAATCCCCCCCAAAAAAATCAAACACTACATAAAGTCTGTATTTCTTTAGATCAAACTCGTAGAATTGTCTGTTTTTCTTTCCTCACATCAAATGAGTCAAACTCCAGGTTCAAATGCTCCTTGGTGTGTTATTCTGTGACCTTTGATTGACCCTTTGCCTCTTTAGTTCCTTTGTGTTTTTGTCCTCCTGAAACAGATGTCTCAGGTCTTCCACCTTTTGTCCTAGAAGCTGTCGGACCTCATTGACGTTAGGAGTAGGTTTATGTCCTCTCTGTCCTGTGTGAAACAAAAGCAGTCAGGATAAATGGCCACCTGTAAACTTAACTACTGAGAAGAGCGTTTCATGACTCTGCCCACACGTGCCGTGTAAGCGCTGTGTGTTAGCTCAGGGCTGATTACAGTCTTTAGCCTTGACACAAATTTTAAAAGCCAGATTTCTAGTACTTTTCACTGCCAAGCGCTAGACATTGATTTTCTATGGCGATTTAAGCACAAAATATTTCATTTCATTCACTCAAGGTCTAATTCTTTTAATGTTACCCAGTACTTTGGGCTTCTTTAGTTGATTTATTTAAAGGATTTATTTTAAAGAATATAGTTAATAATTAGTCTGTCTACATCTTCAAAGCTCAAAATTCTCTGTTCCACCTTGTAATGTCATGTAGTGGTAGTTTTCAAATTAGCATCTACCTTTTACCTTTTGTTCAGCTGATATAGGCAACTCCAAGGTTGAAATGATCCAAATGATTCTAGTGAAGGTGTATGGAGTTTAAAAACACAGAGGAGCACTTCCTGTATTACCACATGGCATCACAAGGTGGAACAGGGTTTTTTCTGTCTGCTTAAATATGCAGGGTTTGTGTGTTAAACACGTGTGAATGAAACAAAACACAACTCCAGATCTGTTTGTGATGAGGAAACTACATTGATTCACAGTATGGCATTAAACATATTTATCAATGTGGAGACAAGCAAGTGGTGCTGGTCCAAGTCAGATCTGTGGAGAGGTGACCCCGCTAAGAAGGTATTTTTGAGCAACAAATGTTGAATGCCATAGTGTGGAACATTCCAGGAGCAATAACTTCTCCATGGACACAAGCAGGTGGCATGCCCTCCACCAGAAAAGTTACGCAGTGCACCTTTAACTTAATAGATTCTTATGTAATCAATTTCCTCTTAATAATCACTGAACTGTTTTGGGTTTACAGTGTGTTTTTGTGTTTTTGTTCATCTTTAGCCTGTTGCAGCTCGACCTGAGAGCCTTCATTTGGCTGACCCTACTTTGGGCTCTGCGTTGGTATTTTCTTCTCATATCTTTCTGTACCTCTGCTTTCCCTGCAGCCCTACAATAACACAGACTGAGGCCTCTCTAAATGCTTTTTTCCTGGCGGTGCAAAGAACCCTCCCCATATCCAAACAGGGGCTCAGTTTACCTTCACCCAGCCTAAAGTAGACCAGCAGCCCCACCATCACAGTACACTACAACTACTCACGAGATATGAGGTACAGGAGGGCTCAGAACTCAATCACACTTCAGAATGGAGAGCTCTGGCAGATTCACTTCAATAAAAAGGATATTTATAGTTTTAAAAAAATGCTGTGTGTGGGCTTTGTAATAATAAAAATTAATTTACAGTTGCCTTGAAGGTCATATCACATCTGCTTTTGTTACCCATACCTTTTCAAACACAGTTCAATGTCCAGTTTTAATTACTACACGAAGATCCCACTTCATATTTCAAAGCAAAGTGACTGCCAATGAGCACGCGGCACAAGCTGAAAAGAGTAACTCAATGCCAGGCAGGTGCCATCTTGACTCCATACTTTCTATTAACAATAGTTACAGTCTGGTTTATCTTCAGTCACACTTCAGTCACACAGTTTTTTGTTATCCTCCAGGTGCCTAAGCCAACTCTTCAATGTCTTAAAGGAACTGGAAGATTTTGATTTTAAATTTCATAACCTTGACATATCTGTCTGTCCCCACGAACATGTTCAAATCAAATACTGATAACAATTCTAATCCTGATATATTCTAATGACTAAAACATTAGACATGAACTCCCATTTATTTATGTTATAATTTGGTGCTTTGGTGCTCTCATTCTGATTCAAGTTTCAATGCTGAAATCTAGTTAGTTTAAACCTATAATGACTCTCTCTGATCTGAATGGTCACTACCTAAACCGCAGCACCTGCAGTCAATCATTAATCAGTGCCAGTGCAGCCTCTACAGCTCATTCTGGACATTCTGAGCTTTCACATGGGGCTTGTCCACACACTGGCAATGAGAGAAACTGACAACTGTGAAATACTGACAGTATGTATTTATTGAACTGTCTATTTCTGGTTTAAGGCAACATGATGTGTATAATTGCTTCAGGGGAAATTAAAATGTGTATGTGAGCATACTGCAACTTGTTTATTTTGTACATTTGAGAATACAACAATGCATCTAAAATGAGGCCAATCTTCTGTATTCACAAGCTGATCATTATGTGGCCCATGTGCAATAATGAGCTGATGTGACGCTCGTGTATGCAGCAGCCTGTTGGAGTGGAGGAGTCGGGGCTCTCGGGTCATTACAGAGATATGTGACACACGGACGCGCAGGTGGAGCAGGTGCACACAAATGTGGAAACAGGAGAAAGATGTGCACTGAGTAATCCACAAGAAGTAATGAAGTGAATTGTGAATAACCCAAACAAATTGTTTCAGGAGATGTGACACAGGTGACTTCAACCTCAGCGTTTTATGGCTGTACTTATGAAACAAATGGAATTGCATTATTTGAAAAGGAAACTTCTAGCTTACTATTTATACATTAGTTATGTTGTTTGTTTGTTACCAAAATAGAGACACTGACTTATAATAAGATTTCCTTTTACTTTAGTATTGTAAAAAAAAAGTGTGCATCAATTTGTACAGCAAAAACATTTTAGCGTTTTCCACCACATCTAAACATTTAAAGTCCCATAACAATTAGATTTAACAATTAACAATGTAATAGGCAAGGCAAGGCAAATGTGTATGTATAGCACAATTTGTACAGAAAGTAAACAAATCGATACATAAATAATCATAGTAAAATTAACATTAAAAGAGGAGAGTACTGAATAAAAACATTTCAGTCATATGCACAGCTAAACAGAACCGTTTTGAGCCTGGATTTAAACATTGTCAAAGTAGAGGCCTGTCTCACATCTTCAGGAAGACTGTTCCAGGTTTTAGCTGCATAAAACTGAAACGCTGATTCCCCATGTTTAGTCCTGACATGGCCGAGAGGTATTTCACGATGCTGCCAGTGTAGTAGAGATCATTTGTATGTGGACACTGAACAGCAGCAGTCTGGAAAGAGCATATCTCTCAAATACAAGAGGCACGTCTCCAACATGTGCCACAGCTGCCCTGGGACTGTCTGAGGGAAATAAGGCTGCGAATCTGACCTCCCCAACTGCTCACTCCCTCAGCACATCTACATAGGCAGGTGCACTACTACCTGAGCCACTTTATCTGTATGACATTTTAATAAATAATCACCATGTGCAAACACTGATCTATACCCAATCCTCAGACTACATTTGACCTTTAATATTCAGATTGATCTAAATTCAAATAAACCTGAAAATGTCTTCCTTGGGCTCTCTCTCCTTCTGGAGGAGGCCATGTTCAACATTCATCATTCCATCATTTTCATTTTACATTAAGAATTCACTGAAAGACAAATAAAAATTATATGCAAGCCTATTTATTTCAGAAATGATAAACAGTTTAGACAAGATGATCTATTCTAGAGCTATTTCGGGTAAATTATGGTCTAAGCGGAGACCCCGGTATGAGATATTATGAGAGCCGCCCTGGTGGTGACTTGAAGAACTGCCTGTGACTCAAGGAGGAGGAGAGAGGAAGTTCTCCAAAACTTTTTTTCCCTAAAACAGTTTTGGAGAGGTTCCGTTATTTTCAGAGGAAGGAGCTCCGACTGTAAGGATTACCTGGGATAAAACAACCAAAAATAACACTAAACAAATTTAAATGCTTCTTTTCACATGAAAACCTTGACGGCCGTTCGTGTACGTTTGTTTTTTTCCTCTTTGAGTGGACTTACACCAGCAGAGGCGATGCGATGTGAGTGAGCTATGCCTTGTGGAAATGGACTGACTTTATCCAAGCGAAAACATGGCGTCTGCGTCCCGGGATTGGGTCTGTTCTCCGGCGTGCTTGTGGCGCTGTGCTGCCTGGAGGTGTGGGGCTCCGAGCCGCGGGGCTGCTCTCCGTGCCCGCTCAACTGCAGCTGCGTGCTGCTGTCGGGGCCCCTGCAGTCTTGCGCCGTCAACTGTTCCAACATCGGACTGGAGAAGGCCCCAGCTGCAACGGACATCCCGCTGGCCACCAACGTGCTGTGAGTTCAAAAACACAACTCACAAATAAAAAAGCAAATAATAGTAATGCCACAAGCCCAACAACAAACACTCGCACTTCACTTTTCTACTTGTCATTGGGATCTAAACGTGTCAAGTTTTCACACTGATTAAAACAAAGCTATATTTCACATCATTCCCGGGTATTTCACCTTTATCTTAATACTTTGATTATGGGGCACATTGTTCATGAATCATTGATTTGCATCATTGCTGCTGTTGAAGAGGTGGACAGATGTGTGACGCTTTAATAGCGCACTTAATCAAATGCTAGATCATAAGACTAATGTGTGGCAGATGATAATAACTACCATATTTACAGTTACACTCGTGTTTCAATTGTTTGGATTAAAGGCCAGTTTAATGTGAGTTCCTGGACAGGGAGGGAGCAGCTGAACTCCGTGATTGCGCTATCTTTTCCAAAGGGAATCCCAGGTTGTCACCAGATGCGTCTGAGAGTGCGTATCTCCAGCCCTTTGAATCTGTTGATGTTTCAGACCTCCTGTTTTCCCTTGCTGCCGTGGTCTGTGCAGGGCCTATAGTTGCTTGGTGTTGTTTGGAGGATCTGTCAGGCATTGAGCTTGTTTCTGCTGCAGCCGCTGCAGCTGCAGTGAGAACATTGTGTCCTGCGCCTTCAACACCAGATGTTATCAATTTAACAAAAGCCCCTTTTTATAGGAATTAAAGGTTTAACTGAAATGCCATTGTTAGAAGCAGAAGATTTATAGCCCATTATACAATTTAGTAAAATAAACAGCAAAAATCAAAGTAGTATTTAAAATGCTGGAGCTGAGAAGACATGGCAGTGTTTACCCACTGAATGAATCAGAGACAGATCTGCAGCTGGACTCTGATAATGTAAGACCCTTGAGGAGGGTTAATTGCATCAGTTTAATATAGAGCCATACAGGGAGGGGACAAACGACGATCGTCATTGGCTTTTATTTAGCTGAGTGACTCTTCATTGAGACTGGATAATATTTTGTCTATGGGAAGCTGAAAAATACAAAAAATTGGTAAATGGCACATTTCAGAGTTCAACTCTGTTTATTACAATTCTCCAGTTTTAATCCCCCCAAACAGAGGCAAAAATTTAATAAAATGCTATACCAGCCTTGATACAAAAAGTAATGACAGGAAGGGCACTTGGAATTAAAAAAAAACAACAAAAAAAAAAACAAATCTATGCAAACAAGGAAATGGAATGGAGCTTACTACCATTGTTTCCACCTATACAGACTAATGATTTAAAAGTCTCCTCTAAAACTCTTTTCCTGTTTTCCTAGTTTCTTTCTTTCTTCGGTCTCTCTAAGTAGCAGTGCACTGTAGTGTCGTATATACTTCACAGAGTTGCGATTACATTTGCAGAGAAATTCAGCTTGCATTAATCATAAAGCTATCAAATGCAGACGTTTATGCAACAGAGGAACCACTTCTGGGACTTGTTCCTGTAGTGAGACCAGATTTTATAGCTTGGAAAGTATAGCCCCTTCATGCAGCAGTGTACATGTAATTATGTTGTTGAGTTTCTGTCTTAATACTCTTAATTAGGCTTATTATGTGTGCATTTGGTGTACTGTAGATAAATGCTTCCATGCAATCACGGGTTTATGAAAATAAAGGATACAATGCATTTTTTACAACTGTATAACCATAACGCAAGTGCTAGTGCATTATATTTATGTGGTAATTCATCTTTAATCATAACTATGAGTTAATGCCAGCTACCTCACTCAGGACAATAAGCGCTGGTTTGAGTGCCAACTGGCAGCTTTTCACTGACTTTTATGAAAGGGGCTGTTGATAATTATAATAATATTCTATAAATCCTCCTGTTTAGCACAACAGGCCTCAAACAATGACTTGTGTTTTTAAGCTGATAGTAGACTTCATTATTGAGAATTATATTGAATTTCTAAACTCCCCATTGAATGAAGTTCCTTTGTGGACATAATACTGTGTAATACAGCTGTTTTAAGATGTATTTGACATACACTCATGTACACTGTTTTAAGTCTTATTGTCACAGCAGACAGTGAAGGAAGATAGTGTTACTATAGTTGAGTAGTTACTGTAATACCTTTTTTTTATTTTTGAAATTTGTTAACAGCTGTGACTGTATCCAGTGTGGCGGGGGTGGCATTTTTGTCCCATAATCAGCAAAGACCTATCCAGATTGACCTTAAAGTGGTAGTGTGCAACTTTCTGGAAGTGGAAAGTCAACTGCATGATTCCATGGAAATAGAAATTAAAACCATACTTCGGGACATTCTTCATGGAGATAGATATGTTTTATGCCATACTGTGGAATATTATAGTCAATGGGACAACATTTCCATGGAAACAAGCAGGAAGAGGCCTTTTTCTAGGCCAAATAAGAGTCAGGTTTGTGGAGATGCAAGACTGCTCACAGTAAGAACACATGTTTTTCTCTGTTTTTCAGTGCAATGACAACATCCATAATGAAAAACATGGTTTTATTTTAGTGTATTTTTGGGGCAAATGTTAGTTACTGTGGCTGTAAACCTTTTTGAGACCTGTTTGATGCTGGTCTCTTTTAAGTGCAAGTAGAAGGTTCTCAAACTGTAGGTGGGAAAAGATTTTATTTAGGATAGATTGTTGTTCAAAGAGTAAATGTGCCATGATGGTGACTATAATTTGGAAAATGACCAAGAAAAGGCCTGCAGTTTGGCACTTGTGGCTCCAGTCACTGCATTTCTCTAAACATGTCCTCGGTCTTTGTGGTTCTGCTGCTGGTTTCCAGGGGAGAGCACAGGCGTGGTTCTTCTTAAACAGGGTTTACAGCTGCATATGATGAACATTCTTTATTATAAGTTTAATAAAGTTGTCTGTACAAGGTGCACTGCACACAGTGTATTCAGATGTTCACATATAAGATGGTTTGCTACATTGCTACAGCAGAGCTGCATGAGCCTGACATGTGTGCAGGTTTAGCCAGCCTTGATGAGAGGAAGCCAGAGCACACAAAGAAACCCACGTAATTACATGGAGGGATGCACAATATATCACAATCACAATTTGTGTCACTGCAGTTATTGAATCGCAAAGGCGGCAGTTATTTAGATAAAAGAATGTCCTCTGCACAGAAACGCTCTCATCTTTTTATTCCTGTTCTGAAAAACATGTCATTCTTTCTAGATTTTTTTTGTAGACAAGAATGCTAACCCCTCCTTCTTGATTTCAAATTTTATACTTTGGAAATGTACTGCTAATAATGAAACATGAATTGTTGAATATAGCATTTCTAAACTTTTGCCCTGTGATTTTAATTGTTAGTAAGGACTGGTATCTTTCTTCCAGCTTTGGTCCGATGAAATAGAAGTAGATGTTAAAACTTCTTCATGTCTTTTTAGTCTCTTATTTTTACCGTCTCTGCTATTTCGACTCCAAACCAGAGAATTTGTTGTGTTTCCGTGGTGACAGGCAGCAGCCATGACATCATCTGCAGAGGCTGAAGCATTCCACAAGGTCAATGAGAAAGAGAGATGAGAAAGAGGGACCAATCAGCTTTGGGCAAATGTTTAACTCTACTGTTCATTATGAACCTTCTCTAAGTGTGTGCAGCCTTCTCTGTTCACGAGTACACTACATCATGAAAATAGAAAAAATGGCCAGGCAAACAAGGCTACCCACTTGAAACAAGTGGTAGCGCTGATTGTCTTCAGGCATGAAGCAAAACTTGAGTTGCAATACTATGTTTTAAAAGTTTAATTAATACAAAATCTATTGTAGTTTTGATTTTAAAGCTTATCACAATAGCTATATCTTTAGAAAAATTTAGGGGCAGGAGTGCTACTTGGATGTGTAGACATTGTGCAAAATTGTCCTTTTGGACAGTATAGGGACCAGTTGAAAAAACTGAGGCACTCAAAACATACAAAATAATGAAAAGCCTTTATGACCACATGGCAGATAAAGTTAAAATCATGCCAATGCACTTTTGCCCTTCGGCCGGGGAGGTTTTTGCCCTGATGAAGGGCCAAAACTCGCTGTCCAAGTGCCCCGTTTTTTTTTCGGCCTCGTTTTTTTTCAATGCTATATCTTTACAGGAAAATATATTAGACCATTCAAATGACCCTTGCATGGAGCTAAATGCACCGCAGAGCTCATAAGTTTGACTTTTTTCATCGATTTATGAATGAGACACAGTATCTACCTCTAAAGAGAAGCACCAAACCTGCAGATCCTCCACACTGTGGTTAGTTACTTAAATACAAGATGAAAAAGAAAATAAATCTTGTCACAAAAGATGTCAAAGATCAACTTTTGAAATGGAAAATAAGAGGTCTCACTCTGCACTTACTATAGTGAACTGTAAAGATCCTTAAAAGCACAGACCTCTCACTGTGACTAGTTTTTGAAGCCAATATTTATTTAATAGTTTTTTTTATTAATTAAACGTATAGGCTTCAACTCGTTCTGTTTTAACTTAAAGAAAAAGTTAATTCTTAATGTTATTTGATCAAATAATAAAACTTAAGTTTGAATAGATAAAACTTGTTATTAAGATATTATTTAGTTTTTTTTTTTATCTTTAACAATTGAGTAGTGTAGAGTATGAATTGTATATCTGGGTAAAAGTAACCAACCAAGTTCTTTATTTAACCCTTATTGGTGAAGCAATTTAAGCACAATATATTACAATGGTTTAAATAAGCGGCGGGTTTTGGTGCAACTAAATCATGTTCTGGTGCACCCAACTCAAATCATTAGTCTGGAGCCCTGCTCTGAAAAATTCAGTCCTGATCAAAAAAATATGGCAAACAACTGATAAAATCTGTAATATCAGATTAGCATTCATGTCAGATTAGCATAATTAGCTAAATTGACAGAAATGATATTTCACAGATGTTATTGTTTATCTACATATCAGTTGTACAGGGCTTGTGAGACAGAAAATCAAACTGCAATTTCAATTCAACTATTGTTATATTATGCTGCTTTGTTTTATTTGTCTATAATGTACATGTAAATGTATACTTTGTTATGAGATAATGCCACCTTTAGGTCACTGATAAACACATTGTTTGACAATGATTTAATAAAGACATACTAATTGGACCTGAATGTGCCTGTCTCGTTTGCTGAGGAAACATGGATGTGTTGGTTGACAGATGTCTGTGTAATCCCTCAGTCATCCAGGTCTGATCCATAGTAAAAGATAAAAGTTAAATCTGTCAACCAGACAAAAGTTGTATGAGTGAAGACGTTTCGCTGCTCATCCAAGCCGCTTCTTCAGTTCTGGTCAAATTACTGCTGGTGGACACTGCCTCATATCTATCTGAAGGGGAGGAGCTAACTACACTGAAACTGTAAACAGCTGTAAACTGAGAATTTAAAGATGTTGATTGTTGATTTTCTAGATAGCTGTAAGCTGACTTGATAGACTAAATAAGTATTGTCTTTCTAAACTCAGTGTTGAATGTTCCATAGTTGTGCATATAAACACTGTTAAATGGTTTGGGTTATGTGCAGTCTTTCCATTATACCCATCTTACTCTGGTTCTATGGCTTCCTTCTACAGGTATTGGGTGAATTGCCTGAATAGTGCACATACATATGCACATACAAATGTCATGTAAACTGTTGTGTGGTGTGAGTAATCAGGTTTCTTTCTGACTGTTCATACCTGTGCGGGTTTTGACAAGGCAAATTATGCATAAAAGGGCAAACTACTGAGGCAAAGGCAAAAATGAAAGAATTTATTGTACTTTCTCTCACAGATACACTAGTTAACAGGAGTTGAAGTGGAATGAAAGATAAATATGCCATAGCAGTTGTTACTCTCGCTTTAGGAGCATTTTAAATTATTAGAGCTGTCAGCATAGGTAAGCCTACATAAAACATAAAATTGTTTGGCAGAATTAAAAGTTATTGTTTCCAAAATCTCACAAATAAGTTTTGTTTATTAATGTTTATTAATTAATGTCAGCTCTAAAGCCGATACTTAATGTAAATGTCCTTGTGTATGAGTGTGCTTATCTGCTGCAAAGAGGTGTATATGCATTGAAGCCACTTATGCATTGAGGTTATTTCTGTCTGAATTATTTGTGCATCTGGCGCTTGGTCTTTTGAAAAAGGAGAAAGATGTGATTTGCATTTGAACTTCGGTCCAGGCCACGGAGAGTGACTGTGATCAGAGGTCAGAGACACACGTGAAGGACACAAGATGTTTGATGTCAAAATACACACTGCACTATTACAATGACAAATTAGCTGAAATTAACATATGGCAGCTTTGTGTCTTAAAAAGATTAGACCATTTGAACTTAAAAGATTAGCTGAATATATAGGCTACCCTCATCAATCAGAAAAAAAATCCAATTGTAATTGTAATTCTCTTGTAACAATACTGGGCTTGTGATAATGAAATCATAGACTGTATAAAGAAGTGGACTAAGGGAGTGCTCCAGCCAAATGAGCCTCATTGAGGCTAGCAGTTATAGCGGCTAATTTGGAGCCGAGTTCCATATTTGGAATTCCGACCGCAAGTATCATAGCAACCAGAGAGCCAGTCTGGAGCAAGGCTGTTGAAGGTGACGCCCGCTCCCTGCTAAACCAGCGGTGCGGAGCAACGCTGTCAATCAAACCTGTTGCTAACACTAGTGGGAGCGACCTCGGAGAAAGAAAGCACCTGATTTGTCTGCTATTTATGTTCATACCTTGATTTAATAAAAACACCAGGATCATGTAGCGCAGATTAATACGAACATTTTAAGACCAAAATGACGAGTCTGACAGCAGCAGTTATGGAGAGAGGGGTGACAGTTTTTCAATAGAAAGTGATTTGGATTTAGAGTTGATAGAGCTGGAAGCATGCCCATGATCACTTTCTATTTTGAACGCTGCAGGTAGCGAGTTAGCTGTGTCCATTAATATATACAGTCTATATGGAAATATAGAAGTGAGCGATACCATATATCTAAATGTGTTGCATCTAAATCTTCCAACTGTAATTTAAATGAAATTTTCATGCTGTTCTAATTAATTGACACAAACCAATTATATAAATTCAAACTTCTGCTTTGTGGTAATATTAACCACAGAGCATAACAACCACCACAGAAGCGCAAAGCAAGCCAAGAAGTTAACAAGAGTTGATGTTGGTCTCCAGGAACGACCCTTCTAATTTACATCAAAGGACAAATAACACTGTGCACTTTACAAAGAAATGGCCAGCCTCCGGTCAAATTCGATTCTCTCTGAAAATTCTGTTTGGAAATTTTGGGGAAAAGGCATCCGGATTTGCTCCTAACACAGAGACAGACTGCGCTGGCTCTTTCCTGTAACGTTCTTGGTTTGGGTCTGCATGTCTGTGTTATATATATATTATATTGTCTATAATAATATTTTTAAACATTAACACTCCCCCACCTCTCTTTTTAAGCACTTTTGTTGTATCCCTGAGCAAGACACTTCAGCTGACTTCAGTTTTAATTAGTTGAATTTTAATAACTTGAATCATATTACATTTTGACAGCACTAATCCAAATGTTGCTTTAACAGTATGCTGCAGTGTTAGGTGCGTGTTTGTGAAGTGCACACATCTGTCTTGTCTTGCCAGCTGGACACCAGACAGAGGCTACAGCAGCTGGAAAAATGGACACAATGTTCTGGAGCAGAGAGGAGCGCTGGTGCAAAATATACAGACTAAAGAGCAATCAGCGAAAAACCTCCTCCGCAAGATCCCCGAGCCCCTAATTTCATCTTCAGAACAGGGGAAAGAACCAGCCCCTTCCCCCAGATCCCACCCTGGACGGAGGGGCGGTTGGCAGCTCTGGCTTAGGCTACGTCAGTTTCCAAAGTAGGAGCTTGGTCATAGGCAGCTCACAGTGCAGCATTGTTCACAAGTTCTACCTGATGTCCCCACCACAGCAGCCAAAACGCAGTCAGCTTCTGTGAGTCAGTGGAAATAACCAAATTACCCAGAATACTCGTGTTATTTGATACGTCTTGGACAATGCTAAATCTCTGTTAAAAATAAATACCACACAGCAAAAATAGTAATGAAATTTTAAAAAGTTAATTCCATTGTTTGTGCTCCTCTAAGGCCAAGGGATTTGGCTGGAGCACGTTGTGATATCAATTCCTGGCTCCGACAATTAGTTGCATGTCTCTGCCTATTCTTTACCCCCTATTCTATTTATTGACCAAAATCCCATTGTTTACTGTACTGTGTGAAAAGGGTAAACTAAGCTGTAGTGACCCGATACTTAAATATACAAATTCAGATTTTTTTAGGACTAAGAATAAAGGCTTGATACTCAATAACGATTTTGATACCACAATGATCACACAATAATTTCAACACAAAACAAAAGTAGTTTAAATTTACAGTGTGTTCTATATAATATTATAATGATCTGATATTTTGTGTTTAGTTTAGAGTTGACACCCTCTGTTGTTCTTGTAACTGTTTATGTGTTGTTGTTAATGTATCTGCTTTTGTATGTGACACTTGGTTGCTGTGCCGCTAAGTTGATGTGAAGGTTCTGTTCATCAGTTACTCGTCTGTTTCAGAGACTGGCTCTAGTGAGTTGAGACTGCTCTTGTTTTGCTCTTGTTTTAGCGTGGGTTATGGCCTACAGTAGCCCTTGTGTTCAGAAAATAAACAACCAGGAGAAATTCTGCGTGCTTCCTTACACCAGAACCCTGTAATAATATATATAATAAGTATATTCAAGGAAGGTTGTATTTAATACTTTTTTGACAAACCTACTCATATCTATTGTTGACATTGCAGTATGAGTCAAAAGTAGAAGTAGTTGTTCTTCTCGGCATCTTGGAGCAATTTTGAGTGGCTTGTTTAGTCCCCACCGCTACACTTTCTTCACATGACTGACTCCTGTAGACTTCACATAAACAGAGAGCAATGGAGGAAATACAGGAAGTGAGTGGAAGTAATGATCGGGGGAGGAGAGGAGGCGGGGGGGTCGATGAAAGAGACCACAGAGCAGACTGTTTTAGTGGGTTAGTGGAGCGCAGCCCTTGATTTACTGTGACCAGACGAACGCTTACCCACAATACAACATGTGTCCCTCCAGTCAGTGCACTACAGAATCCATTTGGATCTACTGCATTTGTTTATTTACATGAGGGACAAACACATTTTCATTCAGTCTCATTTCGGACTCAGACATTGAAGGACTTTGAATCTATAGTCTATGTAGAACCATCACTGATTTATTTATTTATTGAAACAAATGCCACTGTGGGCAATGCTAATTTCTGGATGATTTTCAAATAGTTCCATATGTCCCAGCAGCCCCGTGGGTTTGTCACTGTTACAAACTTGTGTGGCATCTGAACTGTATAAGAAGTAGTGGTTTCTGTTTTGGCTGCACTGCAGTTTAGTGGAGGGACATTGTTGATTCTTAAGTAGATAGTAGACACTGTAAATATATGGGCCAAGCTCAAGACCAGAGGTGACAGAGCCTTTTCTGTGGCAGCGCCCAGACTATGGAACAGCACTCTCTGCCTGTCAGATCCTCTCAGTCTTTAACGCAGTTTAAGACTAGACTGAAATCTCACCTCTTCCTCCTTGGCATCCAATGTATTGTGTTATCAGTATATTTGTTTTTTGTTGACTTTAATGTGAAGTACTTTGGTCAGTTGAAGTTGTTTGAAGGTGTTTTAAATGTGCTATATAAATAAACTTGAACTGAATTGAAAATAATAATAATAGAGAGGCAAAATATCCCTTCATATATTATAAAATAAATACAGTTTTTTATTGCCTTGTAGATATGTTTATTTTCCAACCAACAGCTCAGGATTTCAGTTGTGGATGTGTAGTGATTGGCGTCATATTACTAGCAGTTCCTTGATGAATACAGAACAGTTACGTATTTGGATCAGTTTTTAGTTATTTGTGTTTTATGGGGAGAAATAGTTTCAACTCTTGTATTGGTTGATCTCATATATCCAAGTTACGCTCAAGTATTGATGTTGAAAACGCTGGTTTGGTGCGTCCCTAGTTTATTTTAAAAAAGTAGTTGTTTAGTTGATTTATTGATTAAGTATCTCCAAACTTTACTTTGGCCTACTGAGTACTTCTTTGGCCTGATATTATTCGATTTAACTAGAAAACTTAAAAACCAGCTCCTATTCATTCATTTCCTTTGTATAGCAGCGCCAGTGAAGCTTGTAGTGTGTTCTCATCCTGCAGCTCAGAATAAGTGGCACCAGACGGGCCTTATAAGGAGTGGTTAGATCATTGGCCACACTGTAAGTAAAACAGAACCATATGTGCGTACGTGTGTGTGTGTCTGCGTGTGTATGTGTGTGAAAGTCAAGCCATGTGTGTCCAGGCGGGGTAGGTAGCTCAGAGAACAGGAGCCTGCTGCTAATCGACATGAAGGAGGTCACATTAAATGGTCATGGTAAACACACATTAATCTGAGCTCTCGCTGTCATCAGCCGTCTAGTGTCTTCCACAGTGTTTATGTCGTTATTTATGCCACATTACAGATACTGGTTCTAGGCACTATTACACATTACACATTGCATGACTAAACCAAGTCGAAACCAGAACAATTCATCTTGACCAGCGTACCTGTATAGCAAAAACATCCACAAACAAAAACCTCTATGATTTGTATTTATTTATATATTTTATACCGTGTGTCACCTTGCCAGCCTTTCTCATCTCTGAACTAAGTTAAGTTATAAACAGAACTAGGTCTAAACTAGGACTAACGCAGGTATACTTTAGCATTAAAATCTGAAGGTCCAGCAGTCGCCAAAACTTTTTACCCACAGCAACAGTAGAGCATGACATCAAATTTGGAACTAAACTGGGACTAAATCTGAAACTACCCCTGGACTATGCTAGGACTAGAATTTAGCCAGACCAAGTGTACTTCAGGACTAAACTGAGATCAAACCGGGACCAAACCAGAACAAGTGTAAATGCGGCCGAAAATGTAATTGTAACTACACCAAAATTGCAAATGATTCCTCCATACCAACAGCCAAAGCTATTTTACCATTAGTGTTACTCTGACATAAAGGGTTGGTCTGAGTCTGAGGTGTGACCTGACTTTTGGTGACCGGGGCATCCTCTTATTGAGTGTTTTTAATGATTTTATCAGAGCTCTCTCTCGGCTTTTACTCCATCTCTCTCACCTCTCCTTCTTTCACTACCGTCCCTCACTTTTGCCCCTGTCACTCTTTCTCTCATCTCTCCATCTCTCTCACTTCCACTACCATCTCTCCCCCCTCCTCATACTCCCTCTCTCTTCTCCCTCCCTCTCTCCCTCTTCCTCCCTCTTCATCTCTCCCTTCCTCTTACTCCCTGTCTCCTCTTCCTCTCTACCTCTACCTTTCTCGCTCCTCTCCTTTATTCCCTCCGTCTCCATCTTTTCCTCCCTACTTCTGTCTCTCCCTCTCTCCCATCTTCCTTACTCAGCGTGTCTGGAATGTACAGATGTTTCCTTTTGGGAATGGGCGTCTTTTCACACACACACACACACACGCACACACACACACACACACACACACACACACGCACACACACACACACATGCACACACACACATACACACACACACACAGAAAGGAGGAGAAATATTGCGCTCTGTTCCCATGTACTTCTTAGACTATTTTTGTCCACAACTGTCTTTATTATTATACTACTGGCATAGGCACATTGCATAAAAAGTACCTGTAATCTTGACATTAATTAGATTTATTTATATAGCTTATCTTCAAGACACTCAAAGCGCTTTACATCTCGGAACCAAGGAACCTCCATTCACACGCACGTAAACCAAGCAGACACTGGGGGTGATCTAAGTGTCTTGCCCAAGGACACAACAACACTATTCATTTGTGGGAGCTGGGGCCAATCCGCTAACCTAAATTAATGGACTGAGTGTAAAGTAAAGCTGCAATTTGAATCGTAATTATAGCATGTAAATCTTGCTATTTCTGCAGTACGGACCCCTACAAACATGTCCTGAAATTCATATGATTCTTGTATTTGTTTAGCTCATTATAATGCAGTCTTCCCTCTCTCAATCTTAATGTTCCTTGACATGTAATTAAATCCTGTTTTCCAAAATTCTCTGCTGTGAAATGCAGCATGATATAGTGCGAATGTGCTATGCAAAAGACTGCATTCAGCATTTTATTTGAGGCAGCGACAAATGACAGCTCCAGTCTGCTGGCCCTATAAGGCTCTTGTCTCCTTCCCAGTTGAAGAGCTGAGAGGACATTATGTTTCATTATGTGTTCTTTTTGCATGTTCTTCCACAAAGCGGAAGTATGTAATACATATTGTGACTCATCTTTTCCAAACTGTGTTAATAAGGTGTAATTTCCTCTACAGTATATAGGGCCATCCATAATGTACAAACACTGTATATATACATGTGTCATGTTAATGACATTCATAATCTCCTTCTGTTTTCCGGCAGAGACCTGTCCAAAAATCACATCTCCTCCCTTGACACCAGCCTGCTCGATCGGCTTACTGGCCTCCGCGAGCTGTGAGTATTCAAACACAGTGTAATCTGTGTTAACACATATATTTACATAATACTGTGTGTATCTTTGTTAGGTATCTGCAGGGCAACAGGATCAATGTGCTGCCCAGAGGCGTCTTTTGCTGCGGGCCACTGTCTGTGCTGTGAGTAAAGACACTATATCAGACTACTGTCGTCATGTTACTAAAGTTACAATCTCAATTTTGATGCTAAATTCTCAATAAAATCCAATTTTCAACACAGTAATAGTAGTGTCTGTAATCTTGCCAAATCTTTTACTTTTTGATTATAGAGCCAAACCAATAAAACTATTCAGACGGTCCAACCTAGTCCTAGTTGTGTTTCTTTTCCAGTATTAAAACTGATTTTTAATTTTATTTTCCTAAACTTTTAATCATTGCCATTTAACAGAAACAATAGTCATATTTCTTCCTCCAAAGCCTGAACCCTGCTCCAAACCACATGCTTTTACTCAAAGAAGATTGGATGTAGTGTAGACCTCTCGATTAAAAAGACCCAAGCATGCAGCCCATAATACTGACTGTTGACAACCCTACTGACTTTCTATGTTCAGAGTACACTGAGAATAAACTGGCAGAAATTTTAACAGGAGAGGTACAGGATCAGAGACCATTCACCAAAACACCCCCCTCCTCCAACTATTAGCTTATTTCTTCCACCCATTTAGCCGTGGTGAGAGAGATCACCAGCGGTTTCCATCAGGCCCTTCCAAAACCACCATACAACAGCCCCATTATGTACTGACCGTGCATAGGCGGGAGGGAGAGGAACTGGGACAAAAGTTAGCGCAAGAAAAAGACAGCACATTAATAACACAAACATTAAAACGTTAAAAGGAATTTAAACTGTGCTGACAGAAAATACTTCATTAAAAAAAAGATGATGCCTTTTTGAAAATGTGTAAAAGGTTTAGACTATTAGCTACTACTTGGTGGATAGTTACACAATAATCATAAAAAGTACAAAAATATATTATATTTATGAATATGTATTTTATTATAAAAAGTTGATTTGTGAACTTGACTACAACTTTACTTCGTGGGCCTTGCATTAGAATTTCAGATTGATTTATATAATTGGAAAACACAAGCTATTGGCCTCAACAGCAAGACAAATATCGACATTGGCTGAAAAAATCCATACTGGACCACTCCATGCCGCTCCATCCATTTGGTATTTCTTTTGAATAACTGGAAAAACAAAATGATTTTCAGTCTTGTAAAAATATCAATAAAACTGATTGATCTCAGTATGTTTGAAGCTTCTGCCCTCACTACTTTTACTGTGCCGTCTTCACTACATTTAACATTGTGATGAAAATAACCATTGAACCTGAAATAAAACGTCTGTCATCATGTCAAGTAGCAAAATAATTCAAATGAGGCCTATTCTGTTTATTTGAGTATTAGAGGGACTGAAGATGGAAATTAGCCACGTTGGCTATAATCTTGACATACTTCCATTTTAAATGTTCATTAATATGTGTGGTCCCTTTACAAATAAATAAAATAACAAATAAGTATAGTGTGTTATATGACATACTTTCACTAAAATATGCTGCTAAAATGCTGTTATATGATGTAGATAGATTAAGTATTGTGTACCAAGTCATCCCAAGAGCCATCACAACCATACTTTGGTAAACGCTCACGTGGATGATGTTCTTATTGTCCTGTAGTTGTTAAGCTTAATGTTATAGCCTGTACAGTTGTAATGTGCATACGATATTACGTACTGTTATATCTAATCTTTCTATCTACATATTTCTTTCAGAGATCTGAGCAACAACCAAATCACAACAGTGAAGGAGCGAATATGTGACAACCTGTGCAATTTAACACAAATGTAAGTAATGGCAGGGTGAGTCAGAATCCCATGTAACCAGTGCATATAGGCCTACATTTTGTGAAATCGCATGTGAATCTGAGCGTAGGCATCGTATACATGTTCAATCAAGCTCGTTCAAATTAGGTGCAGGGTTCCAGTTAGTGCTCCTACACGCCAGATGAATAGTGTTCTATATCGGGGAAGAGTGGGAGGTTCAGAGTGGTAATTACTCCTCAGCAGGTTTAGTCCAGATACTTTTTCTTAGGGTAGTTTGTGATCAACTAAATCGCTAAACCTGTGCAGTCACTGTATGTTTATTTCATCTTACTGCACCATGCTCACTGTAAGTTCACTCGATATAAAGAAGGCGTTTTATATGAAAGTAAACAGGGTGAATGTTCTCTAATATTAGTAGTGTTTAAACCCTTTTTTATTACTGACCTGCAAATTCTTCCCCTGAAAAGATAGATTAAAAAAAATAAAAAATAAGTTAAAGGTGCACTGTCTAACTTTTCTGGTGAGTCTGCCACCTTCTTGAAACCACGGAGACGTTATTCCTTTGCCTGAAATGTTCTACAGTATGACATTATCTATCCTGCATTTATTCGAGTACTCATTCAAATGTTTTAACCTCTCATAAATACCTTGAAAAAACATGCATTATAATTATTATTGTGAGCGGGGTCGCCTCTCCACAGATCTGACCTGTACCATGGCCCTGTGGCGTTACCTGCTTGTCTCCATGGAGATAACTTTAATGACAGACTGTGGAACTTAACATTCCAAGCAAAACAATAATATCTCCATGAAGACAAGCAGATGGCTAACCCTCCATGAGAAACGTTACACAGCACACCTTAAAATTATGTGTGTTATTCATGAGTTTCAGTTTCCATATTATATTGTATGCAACATATCGAGGACCTTTTCCCATTCAAAATATACAGTACTTCTGAAATCCATGGATAGCACATGGGCTACTTTGATTTGCTCAGAAAACCAAAACACACAAGACTGAATACGGTACATGTTGAAGCTGGTTGCTCTTAAACTTGAAGATCATAATACTATGGTTTTATCTTTGCTTTTGCAGTGACCTGAGCAGTAACCCTTTGGAGTGTGACTGTAAACTCTTCAGGCTGGTGAGCTGGCTCCAGAAGAAGGGTGTCCAAGTGCGACGGCCGGCGTCCATGCTCTGCAACCACCCATCAGAGCTCCAGTACCACCCGCTCCTCAACATCAGCCAACTCACCTGTGGTACACTTAATCACATTATCCTTTCATCAATGAGCACAATGGCGAACCTTACACGGAAAGGCAATGGACCGCAACGTGAATGCTCCTAAAACTGAAAAGATGTGCTAATAGTATCACTTCTTTTTTTTAGGGATGTTTTGAAATGGTTTTGTGGAAGGATAGGCATTACAACAAATACAACGATTTTTGATTCAATCTTATTTTGTTGATTTACAAACGACAAAAATGGATTTCAGTATTAATTTAATTATTACATAAACATAAACAATAGAGACTTTTTTAAAAACGAATTTCTTCCTCCAAAGTCTGAATTCTGCTCCAAACAACATGCTTTTACTGACATGAAGGATTGGTTGTGTAGACCTCTTGATTGAAAAGACCAAAGCTGATCATTAATAAGTAGAAATGAGTGAATCTTAATCTTGATTAAAATTCAATTAACTCCACTGCCACTGTCAGGGCACTTATAATAAATATTGTAAAATTAATAATTATGGAAATACATTTTGTTTCTGAATAACTTTTAAGACTCTCAAGGACCCGTTTTGAAATTAGATTAGAAAACTAATGCAACACAAAAATTACTTCAATAATACATTGTTCGTTGCATTCTTTTAAACCTACCAAAGATGTGTATTTAAAATATTGTCCAGTTAAACTTTTTATATTGCCAGCTCTCAAAATAGAGAAAAATAGAAATAGTATTCCCGTGGCTCGGTCACACGGGAGGAGCTCGGAGTAGAGCCGCTTCTCCTCCACGTCGAGAGGAGCCAGCAGAGGTAGCTTGGGCATCTGTTTAGGGTGCTTCCTGGGCGCCGCCCTAGGGAGGTGTTCCGGGCATGTCCCACTGGGAGGAGACCCCGGGGAAGACCCAGGACTATGTCTCTTGGCTGGCCGGGGAACGCCTTCGGGTCCCACCGGTGGAGCTGGAAGACATGTCTGGGGTGCGGGAAGTCTGGGGGTCCCCTGCTCAGACTGCTGCCCCGCGACCCGGCTCCGGATAAGCGGAAGAAAATGGATGGATGGAGAAATAGTATTGAATTGAACTAACTGCTCATATTTGCTGTTTCTTGTGCAGGTATGAACTACGTAGCATGTTTGGAGGACAGCAGCAGTGGAGCAGGAGGTCGCAGCGAGCTTGTGATCTTCTCCTCCTCCACTCCGGGAAACTTCAGCCGGGAGCAGTGTACAGGGATGTGCCTGATGTCGTCCCACCGATACGGGGGGCTGGGGGCGAGGAGAGAGTGTCTGTGCAGCACCAACTCTGAACCCAACTTCATCAGCGAGTCCCATTGCTCTGCTGCCTGCACCAACCCACGCGTCATGGAGGTTAGTATTATCACACACGGACAATTAAGATTTAACGTTGTGATTACACTTAATGCTCCAATCAATTAGAGAAAACTGAATGAGTACATCTGTTCTGAATAATACGGGCATTCTTTCTGCCTCTCAGTAGCTGTTAGTAAAGCCACTGGTCTAATCTACAATGGCTTTCCAAACATGAATCACAAAACATTACTTTTAACTAATAATAACTGTATTATTCCACTTCCGGTTAAAGGTGCATTATGTAATGTTATCTGGTGAGGAGGGCCCCACCTGCTTGTCTTCTTGGAGATGTTATTGTGTTCCCCTGAAAAGTTCCACAGCATGGCATTAAACTTATCTATCTTGCATTTATTCAACTATAGATGTTTTTATTGCTCAAAGATATCTTGGAAAATATGCGTTTGTAAAGCTGGCTGGCATTCCCAAAGATCTGACCTGGAATGTCACCTCCTTGTCTCCATGGAGATTTAATACCATACTGCTGAACATTCCAGGCAAAGCAATAACACCTCCATGGAGAGAAGCAGGTGATGTACTCTCCTCCAGAAAAGCCACATGGGGCATCTTTAATATACATATTTGATCCATGTTTTCCTGTAGAATATTGACTGAACAATCTCACCTTAAAATCAGTAGTAAAGTGTTGCAGCTCATTTATTGTGTGTATTAACAGATAATCCCCTCTGTTCTTAGGAGTGTCACTGGACTCTTGCTGATGATGTGTTTGCAGTAGATTTCTCTGTCTCAGTCAAGGCTCTTCCTCCTCAAAGTGTCCATGACCAAATTGGCCTCTCCGCTGCCTCCTCCATCAGCCCCCTCACACTGTCCTGGGACTTTGGTGACCTTTCGCCCCGGGTCAACACTTCTGAAACCGAGGCAACGAAAGCCACACACAAATATGGACTTCCTGGTCAATACAAAGTTGGTGTGACAGCATGGATTGGGCACAAAGAGGTGGGTAATATAACTATATATTAGGGAATGAATACAATCTGAATCCAATCCGAATGTTACAGCTCCTCTTTTTGGGGTGAATTTTGCTAATGTCAAACTATTGAACAATTCTTATTTGTCTTGCTCAGTGTACACGTACATTTCAGCAGGTGTCCGCTCAGGGCGAAGTGACAGTGATGCTACCACCCAAACTACAGCTGCTCTGCCCGTCTCTCGCTGTGGCCAATAAAAGTCTGGAGATTTCTCTTCTGAGCTGGGGTGCTTTGGGTTTAAATATAGACTGGAAAATCACCAGGGACAGTATGGAAATTGCAAAAGGTAGGTTTTTTGGGGCATACCTCGAGCATTTTACAACGAAAGACTCAATCAGAGCTTGTTAAAATCAATTCAATTCACCTCTCACCTGTTCACTGTAATCAACAATCAGCTTCCTTCCTATGTTTAGCTTCCTGCTTCTCACTCTCATACATCATCAGACTTACTCAGTGATTTCCTGTCTAATTTTCCTCTTCCTCCTCTAGACTATAGATAGAGCTCTAAACCTCATATAAACTGTTTGATTATGGTTAGGTTTTATTGACTTTCAATCATTACTCCAAGGAAAATCTTCAGCCTGTGGTATTTTGGACTTGGCTCACCTTAACAGTGATAGATTAATTATTATATAATAGGTAGGTTAAAATAGATATGGCATTAAACTGAGAAAACCAGGTTGGTCACCAAGTAGATGGTGTATTTACTTGTTTAATAGTAAATAGTTAATTTAAAATATAAATTTTATAGTAGTAGTCAGTTTCTGTCTAGTTTTAAAGCTGGTCTGGACTTTACTTAGTCCTGTTTTTCTAGCAGGTTTTGAACTATTTTAGATTTGATTTATTTCTGATTAGTCTGATGTCTTTAATCCTTGTTTATACTTAGCCCATTATAGACAATACTTAGAGAGACAAGAGGTGTTCAGACATAGCAGCTGGTAGACAAAATGATAAAAACTTGTTTGTCTTTTGGCAGCCTCTCCTCACTGTCCCGGTGGAGTGGTCTACAATGAGACGTCCCACTGTTTCCAAATTCTTCCCGAGGAGATGAACTGGACTGACGCACGACAGCAGTGTTTAGACCGCGGCGGGGATCTGGCTATAGTCAGGACTGATGCACTGCGTGGACTGTTGGCCCTCAATGTCACGCAGTGAGTTCTCAGCCAGCTTTAAACAAATACATGTAAATTTATAGTATGTTTAGTGTTGGATAGTATTTTCTTAGGTTCCCTCTATTGACTAAAGAGTTTTGTTTTGGTGTTTTGCCTCTGGACTAACCCTGTCTAAAACCCATAGTTGCAGGCATGTGCTTTTGTAAACTTTAGAAGATTTATAAATGATGAATTAATTACTACATGAATATTTCAAACCAGCAGCTGTATTAACTAGGTACATTCCTACAGCCATTGACCTCCTTAACTTCTAGAGGCAAGGCAAGGCAAGTTTATTTGTATAGCACAATTCGTACACAAAGTAATTCAAAGTGCTTTACAGAATAAGAAAGACATCAAACAAATCAAAACGTTATTTTACACTTTACCTACACTATGTATATGTATTTTCAGTTTTCTGCTTGTGTGATGTTTTTAGGTGTATGTTTATTAGCTGCTAGCTGCACCAGAATGGCCACTCGGGGATTAAATCAAGACATCTAATCTAATCTTTCATAAATACCTCGGTTTTATTTCATTTAATTGAATCTCTGTGTTTGCCTCAACTTTTTATTATTAAAAGCTGGAGAGGCCACTGTGAGGAAACAAAAGTTAAAATAATGACCTCGTCTCTTTGCAAGGTTTTTCTATGAGGAAAAAAGAGACATTGCTCAATTAAACAAGACTCATTAAGAACTGAAAAAGTATGTTATAAAAAGGAAGTTGGCTGTTTCTATCCTTGTCTTTACCTTTGTTCCTAATGCTGTCTGGCTGTTTTCTATCACTGGCCTCGCTCTACTTTCAAGGCTTTGTGTTGTGTGTTTAGGTCAAAGAGTTACACAACTTACATCTGTACATGCACAGCTGCTCTGTAAACTGGAGGTGCTAGCAGGGCGCATGCATCTCCACAATCCAGTGAATTTTGTTGGAATATATAGAATGTAGAGGCCCCAGAAAATGATTGGGGTAACAAAAACATGCTGCAGATGTGTGTAATCCCCTTATTGTGCCCCAGCCTCTGGACTATTATATAACGCAACCTGTTTTTGTCAGTTAATGTTTTATTGCGCTCTCAGCTTGAAATCCCCCACATACCCCCGTCTTGTATTTTGTCGTTGTTTTCTCAGATGTCAGTGACGAGAAAAAAATAGACCTAACAAAAAGCTGTCAAAGTTAAAACATGTGAACTTTTATAACACTGCAACAGCAATCATTTGTTAGTACCTAGCTTGGAAAAACTTGTCAAGTATCTGGCATAAAATCTATGCAAAACACACGGCTGATGTGATTCATCTGTTAAGCCAAGTTTTTTTTTTGTTTTTTTTACACAAACAAGTCAGAAGGGGCTGTCCATTAGTGGGCTTTCAGTGTGTAAAAATCAATCATGATCACAGGATGCATTAAATACATGGGTGCTCTAACAACATCCCATCGTGTTTCAATCAAGAGAAAATTCAGTACATTTGTCATAATCACAGGGGGAATGCCATTAGGTTTCAATCAAGGTCCATTTCTGTGGCTTCTCTTCTCTTCTCCTTCAATCATCGATTTTCTGAGGAAAACTATTGCAAAAACCATTGCACTGGGTTGTACATCAATTTTATAAGACAAAAAATCTAATTGTGACAATAATTCTTGTGACAATATGCTATTTTCATATGCTGATACTCAAATTTTTTTCTTTTTTTTTTTTCTTCAGCAATCCTCTGAGGCAAGGCAAGGCAAATTTATTTGTATAGCACAATGCTCTACAGAATAAGAAATATAATAAAATCACAATACAAACAAATCAAAACATCATCATAAAATTAACATTAAAAGAGAAGAGTGCAGAATAAAAAACATTTGATCATATGCACAGCTAAACAGAACCGTTTTCAGCCTGGTTTTAAACATTGTCAAAGTAGAGGCCTGTCTCACATCTTCAGGAAGACTGTTTCAATTCTAGCTGCATAAAACTGAAACACTGACTCTGACTCTGGGCACCAGCAGGAGGCCAGTCCCTGAGGTCCTCAGAGTGTGAGATGAGTCATATGGCACTAACATGTGGGAGATGTACTTTGGTGCTGGGCCATGGAGAGACTTGTAACAAGCAGAGCTGTTTTAAAGTCTATTCTCTGAGCCATAGGAAGCTAGTGCTCATACTTCCCTGGTTCTAGTCAGGACCCGAGCAGCAGTGTTTTGGATGTACTGCAGCTGTCTTAATGCTTGTTTGGAGAGGCCAGTGAGCAGGCCGTTACAGTAGTGTAATCTACTGGAGACAAACTCATGGATAAGTCTTTCCAAATCTGATTTAGACAGTATACCTTTGATTTTTTTAGATGGTAAAAAGCTGCAGATGTTATTGATTTGATGTGGCTGTTAAAGTTCAAGTCTGAGTTCATTATTACCC
>KN483340.1:884-20654 GCA_000787095.1 Periophthalmodon schlosseri | reverse complement strand
TGTGACCCGCCGCTGACTCTCCACTGGGACAGAGGGGCGTGCGAGGAGGGTCTGATCCAGTATTTGTGAGAGAGTCCTGCATGAGGAAAATGTGAATCTGGTAGTAGCAGTAATTGTAGTAGTAGTGGTAGTAGTAGCAGTAGTAGTGGTGGTAGTAGTAGTAGTGGTGGTAGTAGTAATGGTGGCAGTAGTGGTGGTAGTAGTAGTAGTGGTAGTTAGGGGTGTAAGTTAATTGTATTAGTCGACTAATCATTTCATCTAATCATTTCGATTATAAGGATTTATATGGGACAGCAGAAAGAAGTCTGTGAGTTAGGTGAAGATATGGTATTGTTAAGTATTTATATGTAAAAAGGCAAATTAAACTCATGATTCATAAGTTTATTCAGTCTTTATATAAATCCATGTTATAAATAGTTTTTGCCTGAACTCCCATGCAGTTGTAATAGTTGTGAATGTGGTATGGGTCAGATACATAAAGTAGTAGCAGTAGCAGTAGTAGTGGTAGTAGTAGTAGTAGTAGTAGTAATTGTAGCAGTTGTAGTAGTAGCAGCAATAGTAGCAGTAGTAATCATAGTAATTAATTTTTGTAATTAATTTTGTTATTGATTACAACATTAATTGAATAGAGTAGTAATTTAAATCACAATTTTAAGTGTGATTAATTAAACAGACCTAAGTATTGTAGCAGGAGCAATTATAGTAGTAATAGAGGTCATCAAATTAGTAATAAAGTTATGAGTAACAGTTATCAGTAACACCATGGAGGTGGTTCGGCCAATATAGCATGTCACCATTTGTCTTGGGAAGGGCATCTGATGTATTTTCTATGCTAAAGTTCATGTGATATGTATCCAAATAAGTTTAACAAACTTTTTACTAAACTTCTTATGTGGTCATTTTTGTTTTCTTTCGCACTTGTTACCCTTCTGGAGCATTAGTTTGATAACCTTCTCTCCAAACTCTTGGTATTTGTATTTGTTAAATTAACCAGTACAAAGACTATTTTGATATTCCTGAAAGTGTTCTATTTTACCATTTCTGAAAAGTGCCAATATGTATGTTCTGAATGCATAAGATAAGTGAGGAATAACTTTGGACCACTGCAAATTGTTAAAATTAACTAGTTTTGTTTTTAAGACGGTACAGCCCCTTTAAGCATTGAAATCACAGTTTGTTTGTTCTGGTCTGTGCTTGTGTCTGAGCTTAGACTGGAGACCGGAGCAGAGCTGTGGGGGCTTCACTCCACATGAAATATTCAAACCAATGTATAATTTACATTTGCAACAATACACACACAGCACTGCAAATCTAGTATGTAGTCCATGTTATTCAACTGTAGTAGTAGTAGCAGCAGCAGTAGTAGTATTAGTAGTAGTAGTAGCAAAAGTTGTTGTTGTAGGCTGTTGTTGCAGTAGTTGTAGTAGCAGTAGTAGATTTAGTTGTAGAAAGTTATATTTTTGTTGCCTGGACTCCAGAATACACACTTCTTCAATACTTCACGAAGATGTGAGTCTGGTCACCGGTGAATCTCCCTGAGTTGAGGTGGGCGTGATTGACAGGTGGATTAACTATAATTTAAAAAATTAAGGAAATATCACAGGGGGCTGAAAAATATTGCAGATTTCTGCAGAATTATTGAGCGAAGCATTAAACTCTGTTAATCTGAGGTGAGATAAATTTGATTTTATTTGTAAATGATGGGTGACCAATGACCTTTGTTTCACATGTGTCACTGAAAAACACAAATCTGATTGCATGATCATGTTTGGTCGGGCTTGAGACGCAACGGAGGGCGTGGGGACCAGACTGATTTCAATCTGTATTAAAAATACAGAGATAAAAATACAGTTATTCTGGATTTGCCAGGCAAATATTTTTGCACTTTACAGTTTACAGTCAAGAGCATTCACTCAGAGAGCAGTGTGCTTGGGCCGATGTGCACGCAACAGTCACATTCTGGGCCGCAGTAAACGACTGTTCCAAGAGCGTTTGAAACAAGTGGTCTTGGAGCGGCTCCACTTGCACTCTGGAGCGGGGCGAGTATGGTGTGAACGCGGCAAACCTTGGGCCGACCTACGCAGTTCGCGCTGACAGTAAAAGTGCTTGGAATTGGGCAAAAAAGAGGATCATGTATATTTATGTGAATGGGCACTGCAGAGCTCCTGTTTGACATTTGTTTGACGAGGCAATTTAGATCAACTTAATATCAGTGACAGTCTCCTCCTGCGTCTGTCTGCGTAGGGAAGCCTCGGCTTGTCTGTGTGTTGTTCCAAAAGCTTTTGTATGTAAACAAGGCCGGCCCAAAAGTAAAGTAAACAGAAGTAAATGGAGTGCACACTGTGGTCACTCCACAGAGTGTACTAATGTGTGAAAATGACCTAGTTAACATTGAAACCTTTTTTTAGCACATTACTGTTGGGTCGTCAAAATATCTTAAGTAGAAGTAGCAGTAGTAGTAGTAGTAGTAGTAGTAGTAGTAGTAGTAGTAGTAGTAGTAGTAGTAATTATTTAGGGTGTGAGTAAATGTACTAGTTGATCAAAATTTCTGGACTTTTTTTATAATCCTTTTTGTCATGAACTGCATTTTGTCTAAGCACATAAGGTAAGGTATCTTTAAAATAAGCCTGAAAATAACAATGTTTTGGTTTAATTACAGTTGGCAGTAAATTGTAAGTAGCAAGTAGCAACTAAGTAGCATCTCTTAATAAGGCTAATACTAACTGTATGTTTGTATATTACTTAGCATTACCATTAGTGTGTGCTTGCATAAGTGACCTAAACTATTGATCTCTGTTATACCACTTAACCCTGTTCAATACATTAGATTAAGATATTGCCCATTTGAACATCTATTATGGATCAGCATTCAATTCTAGATAATGCTACGTAGCTTCTTTGTTGGCTGTGATTACAAAATGCTTTTATGAATGAATGAAAGTCGCTTAGTTGCTTTTTAAATAAGCCTGACTATCATTCTAAGCCTGAGTTATGTAACCCAAGCTAATCCAGTAGACGGCTGTGAAACACCTTTGGGAAATCTGTCTCTAGTGCCACTTTGAGCTTTTGTCAAACATTGATTTTACTTTAGCCCTCCACTTCCTGTGTGACCATTGACCTCCCACTTGACCCTGGCCTCTCATATACTGGTTATAGACTGTGATTACGGAGATAGAATGAAATACTAGAGTGGACATTCACAATAATATCTATAGCAGGGGTTTCCAACCTTTTTCCTCTGGTAAGTTACCTTTACAATATGAAAATGCCAGAGAGCTACTAAGTTTGGCGGTCACAAGAAATTGAGTAAATATAAGAGCCACGGTAAGCCTTAGATGGGGTGCAGAAAGTTGCTCATCAAAATGTACATGGTATGGTATGTACGGTAATTAATCAAATTTTTGTTATTCTGCACAATACATATAACTCAGAAATCCCTTGGTGAGCTGCTTGGAAGAGGGTGGAGGGCTACTGGTAGCTCCTGACCTACAGGTTGGAGACCCCTGATCTATAGTAACTGCAGCTCTGGCAGCCATGTTTTGACTGTATGCTAACATTATTTGGCTTATTTTGTATTTTTTGCTAATTTGTGTCCAGTGTGGCAAAGTTAAAGTTGAAAAAAAAATGTATCTTTACAAGTCAGATCTGTGGTGAGGTGACCTTGAAAAAGAAGTCATGTTTTTCATGGTATTTTATTGTAGTAATAGTAATAATAAACATTCTAAACAAACGCAATAACATCTCTATGGGAACAAGCAGGTATCGGACCTCACAGCAGAAAAGTTACATTGTGCATTCTGCAAAGAACAATGAATTTATTGCTTGATAAAATACAAGTTCGCCATTGTATAATGTGAGACTTGTTCTGAGGGCAAACGTGTAAGAACTAACTAGTATGGGTGTTTGCGGTGGGACACATTAGGGGAGGGATTGTATATAATGTATTAGTAACAGAGGGTTAGTGCTATATAGTCAGGCCCGGAGGGACAAAAGTGATTGTGAAACTCTGGTTGCCATGGTAACGTGTTAACTTTTGTTGCTATGAAAAGGCCTAAAATTTTTGACTGTTTCATGTTTTATTTTATGGGGTAAGTTGAGATAAGGCTAGTAGGCGACAAATTTATTTTTAAAGTTACTTCTGCTAACAACTTAACTACCCCAAAACATTCCTAACCCTCACCATAACATGATCCTGTTTCTTATTTTAACCAAACCCTAACCTTAAAAAATAACTCTGTTCCTAAACTTCATCGCTTTGAATGACCAATCATAGTAGAACGTCCCTCCGGGCCTGACACTCTAGCATTAACCATGATGAAGTGTAATAAAGCCACAGTATGAGCTACAGGTGCCTCCCGTGCGGTGCTTTACAACATTCATAGTAAGACATGATAACACAAGCTTGACCTTTGCCCTCTGCCCTGTGTCTCCGTAGCGACTCCCCCTCGGCTGCGGCCCATGCGTGGGCAGACTCTTGCAGAGGGCGAGCGTTTGTACCTGAAGTGTGAGGCGGCCGGCAGCCCCAGTCCAGGCTTCAGGTGGTACAAGGACGGCCACGAACTGCAGAAGGGACGGGACCTCAAGATCAAGACCAACAAGTGAGTCACAGACCATATATGGCATCATTCAAACTGTCCATACCATTCTATGTGTGCAGATAATAACCATAAGAGAATTCTTTTTTTACAGTTTACTTTTATTGAATTGTCTTCCTTTGAGTTGACTAGTCTGATTATTGTAGGACTTGTAAAGTTGATGATGAAAATTGTGATTTTTTTGGCTCTTTGTTTTATGGTTTGCTTTCATTTTAATTTACTAGTTCCATGTTTTAGGAGTATTGCGTTTGAGAATAGTTCTTTCTACAGCCATAATATTACATACTATTGTCTAAAGCAGGGGTGGTGAGATTTGTAAGAAGTATCTATTTTGATCAAATTTTGTGCTGAAAAGACTGTCAAGAGATGAAAGGGAGCCCATACGAGAGTATCCCCATAAAAAGCACAATATCCATCCATCCATTTTCTTCCGCTTTATCCGGGGCGAGTCGTGAAGGCAGCAGTTTCAGCAGGGAGGCCCAGACTTCTCCCTCCACACACACGTCCTCCAGCTTTTTCGGGAGGATCCCGAGGCGTTCCCAGGCCAGCCGAGAGACGTAGTCCCTTCCAGGGGGGAAAGCACAAGAATTAAAGACAATTTATTGGTAAATCTAGCTTAATAGGTGTGGCCCTTTGGTTCCAATTCACTTTCTATTGAAAAATTGTCACTCATCATCTGTAAATGCTGCTATCAGGCTCGTCATTTTGGTCTTAAAATGTTCATATTAACCCACTGTGCATGATCATGGTATTTTTATTTTGCTATTGCATAAATCAAGATATGAACATTAATAACAGACAAATTAGGCACCTTCTCTACCCGAGGTTGCTCCTGCTAGTGTTAGCAACAGGTTTGATTGACAGCATTGCTAAGTGTAATAACATGTCCATGGAGACGAGCTGGTGGCAGGCCCAGAAAAGTTACAAAGTGCACCTTTAACACGTTATGCCCTCCTTTGGCAGCTTATCAATAACACAGGTCTGGATATGCTATAATGCACTTTAAAGTAATCTCAACTTGAATATCATGTGTGTAATAAGTACCTATATAAGATTACTGTATTGATTTTTGTAAAGTAGTGTAGCGTGATTAGGCCTCCATTTCACTAAGAGCTCTTCTGTTTTGTTCACCATGTCCACCATGTCCAGTATGTAATATATCATTTTAAATACTTATGAGTCCCAATAACTTTTGCTCACTGCATTCACTCTCGTCTTGGTCCCGGTTTAGTCGTGATGTAGACCTGGTCTCTTCCTCCCCTATTTCTGGACAAATGCTGGATGAGTCCTGGTTTAGTCCCATATATATTACATATCATTACATTGAAGGTGCACTATGTAACATTTCAGCTGATCTCAACCAGTGGTAAAAAAAGAATCCAGATAGATAATTTTTTTAATTGTAGACATTTTTTCCTGATTTGTGGTGCACATAAATTTGCATAAATAATTTTATGTAAATACCCACATCAACCCATTCCGAAATCGTTCACAGGTCGTTCATTTGTCCAGCAGATGTGACAAAGAGAGGTTTCTGCCATAATCAACGTTGTCGATATGGCAACTGGAGCAGTAACCTGATCATCATCTGACAGTTTAGATCACAGCCAAAAACAGCCAATATAATAAACTGACTCACCATGTTGTCTTCATGTCACGCTGATATCCTTTATGCATAATTATAAACGTCTAGCTTCACTGTTTTATCCTGGCACGTCCAGTAGTGTAACATGATGATATATTTCGAGTCCTTCTTTCCCCAAAACTTGATACATTGTCCAGTACAAACTTAACTTCACTAACTTTTAGTGTAACTTGTAAAACGGCCATTCAAATGTACATCTGCTGCTTCAGCGTACCCAGCACACCGGTGTAAACACATAGCTGTCCACACCTATGCCCGACTCAAAAACAAATGTAGACAGCACATATTTAGCTACTGGAAATAAAACACATTTAAACCTTTTAGAAGGATATTTAGACTAGTATAAACACATGAACGTCATTTAGTTTCCAAAAAAACATTCCAGTCATTAATTTATAAATGTATGGGCTCTTCAGGGCCCTCTGGTGGCCTTAGGGCCCTAAGCAGCTGCTTAGTCTGTTTATAGGCTGGGCCCTGCCCATATCAAGACAACTGACAATAGCTCGGTCCCACTGATAATAATTGGTCCTATTGTGTAGCTGCTTTACGGTATTGCAGGGGTCATGATGTCCTCTTATAGTTTCAAATCCTTTTATCCATGCTTTGCTAAATCTGCTGTGACTTTGAAAACTACTGTAATTAAATTGTTCTGCCGCTAATTACAAAATTTGTGAAAAAACGGACAGCTTAAGTTTACAACAAGAGTCACACATCATATATATATGCCAATATGCATCCTGCTAATGAAACTACTGCACATCGAATCAGGTTTGTGAAGTTGTAGGGTGTTGTTTTGTATCATGGTTTTGTATATTTATTGAAAATGGCCGTGCGGGAGCATGGGTGACCTAGGCTTGTGGGCTGAGCATTAAATATGATTGTACGGCTATGCGTAAGAAAGGTTCGAATAGGAAGATTTTAAAAACACAGATGAAGACTTCCTGGATTACCACTGGATGACATCACACTGTGGCGAGGGTACCCAACTTTTCCCCCATAGAGTATATTGTGATAACAGCACTTAATGACAAAATCAGACTGCTGTGCGTTCTCTGCTTCTAATGCAGCTTTATTTAGGCACAGACCTCTGCCTTAACTCACTCTTTATTTTGATCTGTTTCTGTAGAAAAAACTCCAAGCTGCAGATCAGCCGAGTGCGCGTGGAGGACTCGGGGAACTACACCTGTGTTGCAGAGAACTCCCTCGGACAAGAAAACGCCACCAGCTTCATCAGCGTACATCTATGTGAGTACTGCAGGATCAGTGTACATCTTTGTGAGTCAGGCCCAGTTCTAGCCTGTTGAACTTGGGTGGGCAGAACGGAAATTTAGGTAGGAGGTTTAGATCGACAGAAGTGAGGCTGCCAATCTGCGCCATCGCCCCCTCCAACCACGACCAATCATTCACGCACATACCACTTTCTTACAAAGCAAGGTGGGTGAAGTGTCTCGTACTTGGTCTGAGCGGGACTCAATCCCCCGATCACTGCTCTAAAATTGGTTTCCTATTTCTAGAGACAAAAAAGTACACCAGAATTTCAAGCTAGCTAAGTTTCGTATTATCTATTTTTGTAGATAATAGTATTTGTTGTATTTGTCAGTGAGCACCACCAGCCCCCCTCCTGGAGTGAGTTACGCCCGTGCCTGTAACGAGTCGGAGAAGGCCTACTGTGTGAACGGAGGAGACTGTTACATCATCCACGGCATCAACCAGCTCTCCTGCAAGTAAGATGCCACTACACCCACCACCACTATACTGCAGTGATATTTACACAACTTTGATTTTAACCTTTTAACAAATCACACTTAAAGGCACTGTACCTGATTTTTACTGTCTTACAAATGTGGAAAATAGACCTAGTTCATTTTAAACAGTTTGCAGTGGTCCAAGGTTATTCCTCACTTACCTTATGCATTCCAAGCATCTAATTATTCACCGCTAAGAGTTTATAAGCGCTTCTCACAACTTTCAGAGGCCAGAGTGTAGTTTTACCATCATGGTATCAACAACCAGCATGCTAAGTGTGCACTCCCTGACTCTCAGACAATAAATGCTTTGACCTCAAGGGCTGCTTATATAATATAGCTGTACTAGGGCAAGACAGATTTTGCTCAAATACATGGACAAAATCAGGTACAGGGCCTTTAATAAGTAAAAGTGAAGCTGTAGGTTTGAAATAAATCTCTTGTTTTCCGATGACATTGCAACATTCTATAGCCGTAGTGTGGAATCGGGTAAAATTTGATTGTTAATAAGTCGATTTTGTGATGTGATTAGCGGCAGTAACTCATGTAAACTAGTTGAGACAATCCCTCATTCATCCAGGAGTAGTCCATGGTAGAAAAAAGATGACTACCTTTGGAATGTTTTCTACCGTAACTAATTAATAAATGTATTCATGAATATATCTCTTGAAAGTTTGAGTCGGCAATCTGAAAATAGGCAGTGGTAGTGCTAATGTCCATAGCAGTACTTGTTGTACTTATACTAGTTGTTGTAATGGTGTGTATAAAGCCTCTTTTCCATTTCCAGCCGAGTTGCGTTTCCATGCTCCGGGCACGGCTCCAGGTCCAGGGGCATAGCTCTGCTCTGTGAGACAGTGACGTCACCCAAACATTGTACCTGAATTATACTAGTAATCATAATAATTCCAAGTTTGTGGCACTGTGAGACGAGGTTAAAGCTAGCGTAAACAAAAAAACTACGTCCAGTTTATCGTCAGCTTTTTCTGCATTTATTTCACTTCTCTGCACCTGTACGTAGCATTTTGGCATCTCTTTATGTAATGCATTGGGGTTTGCTAGTGTTAGTTGCATTGTACACTACAAATGTAATTTTGTAGTGCATCTTGACGTGAGTGGCATGCATCAATAAACAGGAAACAGCTGGCTAGGTTTATTTTGCAAAGTCACATCACTGGAAATATGGCGGTTTATAACAAGATCTAGTCAGTGTTTGGTGAGAAATTATAATTTTATGTTAATATCTGTTTTTTGCTGTCTTAATGATGATTGTTTATCCAAGAAATGTCAGGCGTGCTGCTGGTCCTCCAATGACTGCATGGAGGCATGACCAGTCCCTTCCCTCGGAGCTGGTCCCAGGTTGTAACCACGCCAGAATCCATGGGAAGGTTTCCTTTTCCCATTTTTAACCTTTAAATTTAACCATACTGTATATAAAGGACAGGTTTAACATATGTTCTAAAGTAAAGTCTTTCTAAATTGTATATTACTGTGTAAAATGTTCTTCAGTGTATTGCTTGCTGATAGAGAGTTTTGATCAGTTTTGAATTGTCTGTGGGCTGCATTTTTCCCTGTCTATATTCTCTGTAATCTCTCTTTTATGTGAGCTCGTAGCTTTGGGACGTTGCTGAAGGAGAGATGGGATTTGTTGTGAGTTGCTGACTGCACAAAGTGAATGTGCACATAAGAGCAGCAGATGGAAATGAGCTGCAGATTCTGAAACTGAAACTGTGGAGTTTTATAAGGGCCTGAGGTCAGAGGTCACAGGAGTCATATGACACAGCTGTGGGGACAACTTTAAAGGAGACACCGTCTTCATCTGAGGGACATCTGGGATTGGGGCGGCTTGAGGTTGTTTCCATAATCCAGTGTGACCCGTGCATGTCCATTTGAGGGGTTTAGTTCAGATGCTTTATTTTAAGAGATGGAAAGTTTACTGTGGAGCTAACACGCAAGACAAAACAAAGTTAGCGGATGTTGGCAACAGTGGTTTTTGGTTTACCAATCAATTCTGTTGTGCATGTGTCCATAGCCAGTGCATTTATTTACAGAGCAGAATAAATCTAAGGGTGCGTTCACACTTGCACATAGACCACAACACAATTGTGGCTAAACTAAAACTAAACCAAGGACTAAACGTGGACCAGAACTAAACCAGGACTAAAACAATTCTTTATCAAAACTAAACAGTACCAAACCAGAATAAGTGTGAATGTACCATAACACTAGCAAAACTCAATGCATTTAGATGTTAAAATGTGAAGTAGCAGACAGAAAAAAATGAAAGCACAAAAAGCTGACGATAAACTGCAGAAATGGTTCCCCTTCTACTGTAGTGAATGAATAATGCAATGTAAAACCATCTATACATTTAAAACACATTTTAATGTTTATGGCATTCCAGGTTATGCTGTATTGTTCTTTATGTCAGTAAGTATGCATGTTACAGCTATCGCCTTTACCTTTAAACATGACACTTCATAATTTCTTTGTAAAAATATAAAACATAAATTGCTAAAGGTATAGAGCAAACATAAGGTTAGGGCCGTCTATGTTGGTTGCACACAGACTGCAGATGCTGTAGTGTAATGAGCGTATTGGTAAACAGGAAACATTATGCTGCTCATTCAGAGCTATAGGCTGCAAATGCCAGGTTCCCCTTTAACGGATCAATAAAGTTCATTTAATCTAATCTAATCTACAAATATCACGAGGCTCTGCTCCTGCACCGGACCTGCAGCGCTGCCATGGATACAGCCAAGAGGGGGGTCTCTGTACTCTAAACATGCACATTTGAAAAACATACTTAAGTTCAAAGTTTAAAGTTATTTGTCATTCCAACATGCAAAAAAACAACACAACAAATGTGGTCCTCAAGGCCACGTGATGCTTTAAAGAAGATATGAGCAATAATAAATATAATTATCATAAATAAATACTGCTTAAAAATTAGCATTAGTAAACACTAAAGACATGTCCCGCTGATCGATTAGTCAACTAACTTGTAAACGGCATATACGGATACTATAACTACTGCATCTGCTACTACTGCCACCACTACTACTACATACCTAGGAAATTTTGATTATTTAAGATAAAGTAATAGCACTATTAGTAAATTCTATATGTACTATTTACTGATAAACTTGCCTTACTTACTTGCCTATACTACTACTGCATGCTACTACTATTACTACTAATACAACAAAAAAAAATGAAAAATGAAAATATATTACAAGTAATGTGCTACAACATATAACAGCACATTAATGGGACAAAAACACAAAAGTGACAGTAGAAAGTCTGAATCTTTTCTAACACTGAATCTTTTCTTCCTCAACCTTAAACATTCCCAGAGAAAAGTGGAGTCAGGGAAACGTGCAGCAGCACCAGCATAAACCAAAGGAGCTTAAGACGTGATGTACTGGTTTAAAACTGTACTCTCTCCCTCCCTCTCTCTTTCTCTACCCCCCTCCCTTTCTCTCTCTGCCTCTCTTTCTCTATCAGTCTCTCCCTCTCTCTTTTTCTTTCTCTCTCTCTCTCTCCCTCTCTCACTGTGGCCTACCACCCCCACCCAATCTTTCTATGTCTCCCTGTCTTCTTCTTCTCTCAACTCACTCCTCTTTCTCTCTCCCCCATCTTTATCTTCTCTCCTGCCCTTTTCCTCTCTTGTTTTATCTCATCTTTTTCCACCTCTCTCTCTTTCTTTTTTCTCTCTTCTCCTTATCTCTCCCTAAATCTCTCCCTCCCTTCCACTTATTTTCTATCTCTCCCTTCTCCCTGCTCTCTCCCTACTTCCCACATTCTCTCTCTCCCTCCCCCTCTCTTTCTCACCCTCTTCCTTTTTCTCTCATCTTTCTCTACCCCCTCTCTCTATGCTCTATCTCTTCTCTGTCTTGCTCATTTCTCTCTCTTCTTTTCCCTTTCCCTTTCTGCCTCCATCCTCTCCACACCCCCCCACCCCCTCGCTCTACCCCCCTCTCCTTCTTTCCCTCTCTTTCACCTCTCTTTATGTATCTCCCTCTCCACTTTTCCTCTTCACTCTCTTTCTCTCTCCCCACTTTTCTTCCTCCCTTCTCTCTCTCTTCTGAGCTATTTATAACTGTGTGAAATCGCTGAGTGGGCCCTTCTTTTGCTGTAATTGATTTAAAATGCGAGTTTGTCTCTTTTGGTGGTGAGAAAAAGGAGGAGAGGAAAACCTGTCACTTTTAAACATGAGGCTGAAGACCGGGCTGTAGCTCTGGTTGTTCAGGGACAGTGTTGTATTTTATGTTCATGTAATAAGCCTGAAGCCTGAATAGGATGGTATGGTTTTTGTTTTATGAGGTTAATACAGGTTCATATATTTTACTTGAACTATAGAAAAAAAAATGCCCACTTCCCTTCTTCCGGTCATAATTAAGCAATAATTTTAGATCCCTGACCAAATTTCTGAAGCGTTCTTAAAATTTTAGTGTGAAGTATTAACACACTCCTTGTCTCCATGTATAAGTTATGGCATTGCCTGGAATATAACACTGCATGGCATTTATTTGATTACAGGTGTATTTATTGCTTAAAAATCCCTCAATCATGCATTCTTATTGTGAGTGGGCTTGCCTCTCCACAGACCTAACTTGTAACTTGGCCCGGTGGCATCACCTGCTTGTCTCTATGGATATAGATAAGTTTAATGCCACACTGTGGAACATTCTAGGTAGCGGAGTGGAGAGCCTCCTTCAACTTTTTTGAGCATATAACAAATGCAAGATTGATAGGTTTAATGCCATACTGTGGAACATTCCAGGCAAAGCAATGACATCTTCACAGAGAAAAGCAGATCGCTGACACTACAAGAAAAGTTACATAATGCACCTTTAATCTTCACCCCAGTGACCTTTGTACTTCTTGTCACACTTTGATGAAGTCATGACCTCCTCTTACCCCTCCATCTTTTGCATTGTACTGTTACTAACCATTTATCCTCAGCTCCTGTCTCCTAGCTCCTGTATCCTATCTCCTAACCCTGTGTCCTTGCTGTGTCTCCTCAGGTGTCCAAACGACTACACGGGGGATCGCTGTCAGAACTCGGTCATGGCTGGCTTCTACAGTACGTTCCCTTCCTCTTAATCCACTGTAATGTTTCTTATCCCAATATTCTTAAGTGGATTTATATCGGACAGGCTTGTGAATGTGAGTTTGCATTCTCTTCCCCCTCTACCCTCTGATTTCTATGTGAATCTTTCTGTTTTGCACTTTTTCACAGTAGACATCTTTGTTTCCAGTTCAAACAAATTTGTTTTACAGTGCATTATTATATAGATAAACTCATGAAAGTCTTTTATTACCTACATACTTAAAGTGCATATGACAGGTTAGATTACCAATTTCACTCAAATCTAGTAATAATTATAAAACTTTACTAAACATTTTACCTAGTTTTCCCTAGTTTGACCGTTTTGGTGAAGTTAATTTTAGTTCCTGGTTGGACACATGCAGCAGATATTATAATTAACATATGTGGTAATTACATAACTGTTACCTAGCAACCATAATGTAAACAAGGGTCAAAACTTGCCTAATTTGCACAATAGTTATGATTAGTCTAATACAAATATTTGATGATACCTTTATTTTGTTAAATGGGTGTTTAAACTGTCAGATAAATGTGTTCCTTGTTCAAAAATTATCCCTACATTTTGAATGGAGCTTTGTGCATTGATGACATAGTACTGAGTTTCAAAAAGGAATCCATTTATCTACTTCCTGCGATTTTCAACTTTTTTCTTCAACTTTTTGCAAAAATTGCCGCTTGATTGATGTAAAACTATAACAAGTATTTACCACACATATTCTCCCACTGAACAAGTACTAATTATAAAAACTTGAAAACCTAACACATGCACTTTAATCATTATTGTAAAAAGATACTTAACCCAGCATTAATTGACTGGCCTAACCCTTAACCCACATTATGAACTAATAGCTGTTTCTCTTTCAGTATTGGTTCATCTTCTAATATGGGAACTTTTTGGTTTTGGTTAAATTGTCTTTATTATTAGGTCTAGCAGTGACCCAAAACTACCCTGAACCAACTAGTTCCACTTTACTTATAAATCTTTCATAACATAGTCCTTGTCTTTGCCTCTGTGTCTACTGTTCAACTACATAACACTATCACGCTGTATTGTCTGCTAACACAAACGCCTTAAATGTTTCAACCTTGGTATTGTTGTGTGACCAGATGTAGCATGCTTTCTGTACTTTTTATGCATTTTTGGACAATTATGAACTATGTAGAAGAGACAGGCTCACTTCCCTCACACTTTGGCTCCCCTGTGGCCTAAATGCATGTGGTATACTTGCACAATGTACTTGCACAGTTGTTCAGTAATTACAGTTTAAATCTTATATTTTTGATGTTGCTAAATCAGCATATGTTTACTTTTATGGACCCTTTAAAATGCTTTGTCATCAGACTGTTCAAAATTGTGGAATGGAGGCGAGTGGAGACAAAGTGAAGTAAAAAGAATGAACTGACATCAGATCTAAAGATGTTTTAGCTGTTTCTCCAGTGAAATCACATTATGTTCCACTTCACTCTGAGGCCATACCTCCTTGTCAATGCCCGATCTCGTCAGATCTCAGAAGCTAAGCAGGGCTGGGCGTGGTTAGTACTTTGTTGGGGGACAACTGGGAATACCAGGTGCCACAGAGTAGCAGTGGTGGCTCTGTGTCATACTATTGCTGTGTCCTCAGGCAAGACACTTCACCCACCTTGCCTAGTATGAATGTGGTGTGTGTGTGAGTGATTGGTGGTTGTCGGAGGGGCAGATGGCATAGATTCGCAGCCTGCCTTTCGTAAGTCTGCCCCATGGCAGCTGTGGCTACGAAAGTAACTTACCACCACAAGTGTAGAGTGAATGAATAATGCAAAGCGCTTTGGTTATCTTGAAAGGTGCTATATAAATCCAATGTATTATTATTATTATTATTATTTACTTTTGCCTCCAGTTGCCTCCTTTACAGAATTGACAAACTTTTAAAGGGTCTGTGCAAATACAGCTGATTTCAGAATGAATCATGTTGTGGGTTATAAGCAGCTTTATTGTGGATGTGCTGAACCAGGGCTGATCAATACAAGACATAACTAAAGGCATTACTCAGAGCAGCCTCATTCTATGTCTCATCCACTGTCTTAATGTACATGTTTAAATCATAGCCCCCATGTTACTGCTTTATTTTGATTTATTTCATATTTGTCTGCACATAAATTATGTGATAGCCATATGTGATGCTGCTTCTTGTTTGTGTCTGTCTCTGCATGAAGCCCACTCCACTTTTAGTTTTTTATTTGTCGTTTTAAATTTGCATTGTTCTGAAAAATGATCTTTTCTGCAACCCTTTTCTTCTAAATTTGATGCAATGTTTCCAGATCGGTGAAATTACATATGATGTTTACAATAGAGTTATAGTCAGGATCACAGAGGACAGAGACTTTGAACGTCTATAGCCTGGCAGTTGAGAAAATGAAATACTAAGGTTTCCCACCTCTGAAATAATGCCCTGGAACGCTGCGCCGCTCCAACTGGGAATGCCTACTTGTGAACAGGGAGATGATCAAGGGACTTCCACTTCACATATGACTTAAACTGTGCCCTAATACAAGAATGCTAATCACCACAAAAAGTGGATCTGAGGTTAACCACCACATAAATGATGTACGCATCTGATACAGGTTAAATCTGACAATATTCTGTTAGCTATATTGTTACAAGCTAATTCAGTAGGAACATTCAAGAGGAAATAACCAACCTCACAGTTGCCTGTAATGCATCATAAATTAAGATTATGGCCCTATAGCAATGTGACATGCAATCCCCAGTGTCTGTAAAAATATAATTAAACATTTTTTGTTTAATTTATATTTAGAGCAAAAGTGAACAAGCGCTCATAACTACGTGTGCCATGGTTTGCAGAGGTTAAACTGCCTGCCTTCCAGTTTGGAAACAAATATTAACTATTACTGGTACTTGTGCTTAAACTTTTGAAGAATCAGAACAGAACAGAACAGTTTTCAAATGTATTAATATGTTGGCTCTGTAAGCAACAACAGTTCAAGTCACATGAAGTTAGTTGAGGAGAGGAGATAGGTGCTGGGTAGAAGCTGGTCTTTCAACATCAACAAGCTTAAAAAAAAACCAAAAACATTTCAGTAAACATTGTACATGTAATTTCCTGGAAGCATTACATCCTTATGGATTATATACCTGTCGGCTGTAGGTTGCACCTGTGGGGGTCAGAGCTGAGCCTTGTCTGTTTGGTCCAAATGTTTCTGAGGTTTTTCTCCTGATTTAGTGACACTCCAACACTGTGGACGTTTCAGTGACCCTCTCTCTCTCCACCCCTCCCTCTTTCTCTCTCTCTCTCTCTCTCAGTGACCCTCTCTCTCTCCACCCCTCCCCCTCTTTCTCTCTCTCTCTCTCTCTCTCTCTCTTTCCCCCCCTCCCTCTCTCTCTCTCTCTCTCTCTTTCTCTCCCTCGCTCCTCCCGTCTCTTTTGCCCCCCTTCTCTCTCTCTCTCGCTCTCTCTTTCCACCCCTCGCTTTTTCTCTCTCTCCCTCCCTCTCTCTCTCCCCCCTCCCCTCTCTCTTGAATAATGCAATATGGATCCTTTAACACATTTGCAGTACAGGTCCATACACTGATCTTGTACTAATTTAGTCCTGGGGTAGGCTTCATTTGGACATGGTTTAATCCTTGTGTAGTCCTATATCTTGCTTAGTCCTGGTTTAGATACGTTTGGTTCTGGTTTAGTACTTGTTGTTACTAACTATATGGGCCATGTGGTTTACTATCACTCTTAACTTTATGTCTTTCCCTCTCTCTTGCTCCCCCTCTCCCTCTCTCTCTCTCTCTCTCTCTGTCTCTCTCCCTCCTTCCCTCTCTCTCTCACCCCTCTTTCTTTCTCTCTTTCGCCCTCTCTCCTCCTTTTCCATTATCTCTCACCACTGTCACGCTGCCAGAGCTGCTCAGAATTGAGTTTATAGGTATGGAACATTACACTATTTATCATGTTTTAAACAGTTTTTCCAAGTTCCTCTCACACTCACGTATTTGTTCCATCTTCTTTCTAAATAAAAATCCCCTTTAGACTCTCTGCATGCACCCTCTATATGATTTGAACTCTGTGACCTGGTTAAACTGTGGTAAAGCTGTAGTTATAGTGACTGATTTTGTCATTAAAGGTGCAGTATGTATTTTTTCTTTTTCTGTAGTGTTCCCTGATTTTTGTGCATATGTAAATATAGCCACATGTCTCTAATGGTGGAAAAAGTACCAACTTAAATCGTACTTGTAATATATAGTTTTTATACTTAGCTGCAGCATATCTACAATGAGGGCACAGCAAAAATAAAACATCTGAAATTTGATTCCAGTGAACTAGAGTACAGAGATCATTGGGTCTCATTTATAAAGCACATGTGCGTACAAAAATGTTACGTGCGTGACTTTGTATATCAAATTTGTGATCTATTAAAAAAACAACTAAACAAGAAAATTAGTTAGTCTGGTCCATAAACCTAGAGTTCAGATGGGTGTGATTGAGAGGTGGATTAACCAATCAGGGACACGCATGGTCCATCTGCATCAAAGATACAGATGGACCATGACATGGCTGCTTACAACGGAAAAAAAGGGAAAAAAATATCACAGGGGACTGAAAAACATCGCAGATTTCTGCAGAATTAATGAGCGAACCACTACATTTTGTTAATTTGAGATGAGAGAAATGTGATTTTATTTGTGACAATGAGCTCCATTGTTTCACATGCGTCTGATGGCATGAACATGTTTGGTTCTGACTTGAGGCGCAACACAGGGAGTGACAATCACACTGTTATTCCTCTATATAAAAAAATACAGAGATATGATTCCAGATTTGCCAGGGAAGAGATGCGATAGAAGGCATCTTTTATCAGAAAGATGAGAAGTTTGAGGAAGTCTGTGAAAATGTGTGTTTTGTCTCTCCCTATGAACACTTCTAGAACCTCATGTACAGTTTTATAAATGAGACCCCTGTTTTGTAATGTATCTAAAAAAAAGTACTTTTACTTCATTCCCCACCACTGAATGTCTCTAGCCACTCTTTACACTGCCCAAATAACAAAGCCTAAAAAGTGCCCAAAAAGGTGTACTTTATCCAGCAGAAAAACTGACCTGTGGCCTGTTTAAAGTGGAGCTCAGTATCAGTGACAGCAGCACAAAGCAGATCAGGCTCAGCGTCACACAGGCTTTATTTAGACTCTTTAACTCCACTAAAGCAATAATGTGTCCAAGTAAACTGTAAAGCTGCTCTATGTAACTTTTCTGGTGAAGATTCTATTGCTTTGCCTGGAATGTTTCACAATATAGTTTTACACTTATAAAAACTTGCACGTATTCAATTAAAGATGGTTTTATTGCTTGCAAAAATTCCTTGAAAAATGGGGTCACCTTTCCACAGATCTGACTTGTAACGTGACCAGTTAGCTTGGTCAAAGGCTTTGTAAGGTCTTATTTTATGGGTTTAGTATACTGACTGCAAGACTGCAGTGAGTTATAAATTGACCAAATAATAAATAAATGATGAGTTTAATGCCATACTGTGGAACGTTTTAGGCAAAGTATGTGCGTGATTAGCCCTGTAGCGATATGATATTTTTGCAGTATTGTCATAGCAGGATTCAGTGCTTCTCTGTTTAATGCAGTTCTATGCTTAAGCACTTTTCCACACCCATTTGGTCCTATTGGTCAGCCCCAACATGCTCTAAGTGAGTGACAGGTGGAATTAACAATCACAGTGAAGTGTGGACAGTTTAATTGCACTGTACCAGATTTTTACTGTCTTAAAAACTAGAAAAACTGGTTCATTTCAAACAGTTTGCAGTGGTCCAAAGTTATTCCTGACTTACCTTACGCATTCCGAGCATCCTAATTATTCACTGTGATGAGTTTATAAGCACTTCTAACAACATTCAGAGGCCAGAATAGTTTTGCTGTTATGGTAATGCTAACAACAACTAGCATGCTAACAGCACACCAGCCTTATAATTAGACGCCGACAGCACACAGCGGTCTCATTTTGAAGAGCTGTTTTTACAATTTAACTGTACTGGAATAAGACAAATTTTACTTGAAAAAATCAGGTACAGACCCGTTAAGTTTCTCATAGCTTCAAAGATATTGATTGTGATTAAATCATAATCTGGGCAAATGGAAAGTGTAATAGCCTATAGACATATTTTTAGCATATCACCCACTTTTACATATATTTTGTGATTAGATTAACACATAGGGATGTAACGATATCCAAATCTCTTGGTACTATATTTTCACAATATGCATCTCACGGTACGATATTTATTGCGATATTTTGTGGAGGCTAACAAAATTGTGAATATGCCTTTTTTTCCCTTTAAAATGCCTTGACAAGCCTTTTGAGCTGTCATAATCCAAATAATTAAGATTTAAAAGTGCTTAATAAGTTATTTCTTCATGTAGTCGGGACTGAAAGATAGCAAAGGGTTTTTTTTTAGCTATTGCTTTGCCATAACAATGAATTTGAGCAAAGAGACTTGTAATTCAATATATTGTGATGGCCCATGATGACTTTTGGCAATATGATATTTTGGTTATAGTTACATTCCTCCATCTGCCCTGCCCTTCCTGTAAACAGCCATAACATACGTTTGAAGGTTGATTCTGATTCGCTGTATTGGTTGGATTGGTTGATAGGATTATTGCTCATGTTTAGGCCCTGGACTCTCC
>JACM01035978.1:0-11742 GCA_000787095.1 Periophthalmodon schlosseri | reverse complement strand
CAGGAGTTTGTTTGAATTACATGAAAACTCACTAAGAAAAATCTCCAGCTATTTATGATAACAAAAAATACACTTTTTTTTTTCTTTGAATTTGAGCAAAATGTGTTTTACCCCAGTACAGATATATTGTAAAAGCAGCCCTTTTGGGTCAGAATGAGACCGATTTGTGCTGTTTGCATCTAATCATAAAGTGCTTTATCGTTTTGGTTTTTTTAAACAGGAAGTGCGCTGTCAGCATTCTATTCAGATACACAGTTCTGAAGATGACTCACAGCTAGCAGCCGAAACACGTCAATAAGGTAAATACATTCATTTAATACCATATGTTCTGTTTATCTTAAGCTTAAAAACATATAATTCTTTGTCCAAAACTCACCTGGAGTTAGTTTTCATTAGCACATTTTTGGGTAATCCTGCTTGCTGAGTCTGTATTCTTAAAAGTAACATTTTGTTTTGTTGCATTGTCTTAAATGAAACAAAAGCTCACAAAGAAAAATGCAAACAAAGTAGACCTACATCTTCAGCTATTTATGATAACAAAAATACTAAACAGCCGTGGATTAGTCTAATTAAGACCCTTTCATTCTTTATGCACTTATGACTGTACACCGCAACTTTCATGTTCTGTTGAGTGTTTTGGGCTGATTGCTCAATACTATGAATTCAAATTAAATGCAGAAATTGCTGTTTTGTAAAAATATAGACATTATTTGGGAGAGCAGGAACTTTGTAGTTTACTAATCTGTGCCTCCTGAATATATGGTCATTTCTGCCAGGTACTTGTATAAACAGTAGTTTATTTCTCAAATAGGTTAATGTAATGGTTAGTATTAGGAACAGGTCATGTGGCTGTACACATTTTTTTTGTCTGTGAACTTGAGCAAAATTAGTTTACCTCAGTACAGATAGTTTTACGCCAGACCAGAAGTTGGAGCAAAATAACATCAGGGAGCTGTGGCGTGGTATGAAGTAGGCATGGGACAATATTGAAATTTGGTATCACGATTATCATGGCCAAAATAACTGCAATTAACAATTATGTCACGATGATTATTAAAGTTGCTAGCAGTTTAAACATGTTATTGATATGAATAATTATAATTTTAATATTATGAATAGTTTCCATCTTTAAACAACTGTTATAGTACTGTACTTTGTTATAAGTGACATCATCATCATCATCATCATCGTCAAGACATTGGTGTTCGTGTCTGTGTACATTATAACATGCAATGCATTTTGATTTATTTATTTAATATCGTTTTAAAACAATTCACTATGAACCAGTTATTCTGCGTTCTTAGTAAAGATTGAATTGAACTGAGCAATGATCTAGAGGAGACCATCATGGATAAGTAGCTTTTTTTTGCAAATTCTGGTGATTTAATGGCGATTATCCTTGTTGCCGATTATCAGGATTATAGACAAAGTCCCAAGAACAATTACTGCTACCCTTTTTATCACGATAAACAATATTATTGTTTATTGTCCCATCTCTAGTATGAAGATCATTACAGGCTGCAGCTCAAAGAGTGCAGAGGGAGGTGCTGACCAGGCCAACCAGTTAAAGCACTTTTTCAATAGAACTGACGGTACTGCCACATCTCCCACTGGTGCTGCCACATGCTCATCTGTCACTTCAATGTCATCCCACAACAACAGCGACACTGCTCAGTCTTCTGATCTGGTACCCTCATGCGACTGCCCTGCAGAGAGCATCGCAGCAACTAAGGTGACTGGTCAGCTGAGAAGGATCTGTGCCAGTAAAGCTGTGGGGCCAGATGGAATATCTCCAAGACTCCTGAAGGCTTGTGCTGCGGAGCTGGGGGAGCCTCTGCAGTACATATTTAATATGTGCTTGCTGGGCAAGGTCCCTACTCAGTTGTTTTGTGTGGGGAAAGCTCAAGTAGGGACAGGAGTTGAGAGTTAGCAAGACACTACATGTGTCGTATCAGCTGCACGCTCTACCTGTGACTTTGTATGACTGCATTGTCCCTGTCAAATAAATAGATCAATTAAAGGAAGACATGCTGTATTGTCCCTGTCCCCCTGATCAAGAGCATGGAGCGACTGGTGCTCCACCACCAGCTCAGGCCCCAGATGACTCACGCCCTGGACCCTCTGCAGTTTGCATAGTGGGAGACAGTGGGAGTGGATGACTCCCTACCTGCTCTACAAGATCCTTTCCCATCTAGACAAAGGCAGTTGTGCTGTGAGGATTACCTTTTTTGACTCCTCCAGTGCATTTAACACCATCCAACCTCCGCTGCTAGAAAACAAACAGATTGAGAAGATAGTGGATTCTTCTCTGGTTAGTTGGATTACAGACTACCTCACCTCAGTATGTCCGAGTGGGGGACTGCACCTCAGAGACTGTCGTCTGCAACACCAGTGCTCCATAGGGGACTGTACTCTCACCAGTCCTGTTTACCCTGTACACATCGGACTTTAGATACAACTCAGAGCTGTGTCACATGACAAAGCCATCGTGGGGTGTATCAGGAACAGTGAGGGCGTGGAGTACAGGCAGCTCATTGAGGACTTTATGGTGTGGTGCAGGGCTAACCACCTCCAAGTGAACATTGCCAAGACCAAGGAGATGGTGGTGGACTTTATGAGAAGCAGGCTGCACCCTGTGATCGTCAAGGGGGACACTGTGGAGGTTGTGAAGACCTATAAGTACTTAGGCCTACAGCGTGACCACAGACTGGACTGGTCTGAGAATACAGACCTGCTCTACAGAAAGGGACCGAGCAGGTAGTACTTTCTAGTCCTTTAACATCTTTCAGAAGCTCCTGCTGATGTTCTACCAGACAGTCATCTCCAGCGTTCTCTTCAACACTGTGGTCTGGTGGGGAGGAAGCCTCAAAAAAAAAGGACGTCAAATGGCTGTATAAGCTGGTGAGGAATCCAATCTCTGTAGAGCTTGACTCACTCACATCTGGGAAGAGAGCTCTAAACAAATTCCTGTCCATCAGGATGAACCCCCACACTCGCTGCACAGCACCATCATCAGACAGGAGAGCACATTTGGGGACAGGCTGCTGTCCCTGTCCTGCTCCACAAACAGGTTCTGGAAGTCGTTTGTTCCACATGCAATATGTCTGTACAATCCCTATAGCTAATGAGTGCAAGAGGATGGACTGTTAACTTGAAATCTTTAAATATCATTCTGTGTTGTTGCTGCCTTTTACATGCCCCCAGTCCCCATAGAACACAAAACATATTTAGGTCACCTAGTTACCTTTTCACTTATTTTCGTTTTTGACGTCCCCACTCCGAAAACAATCAGTGTGCATTTCATTAATGAAACTCAAGCACGCATGTCATATCCGGCTTGTGAAGTTGTAGTGTATTGTTTTGTATCATGCTTTTGTATTTATGGAGAAGTGCTGTGCCGGAGGATAGGTGGCGTAAGTTTGTGGGCTGAGCATTGGACAGCTGACCTTAAGTAGAGTAATTGAATAGGGCCCGAGAGATGGCAAGATTTTTCAAACATGCAAACAAAGTTATAAGGGAACAAAGTTATAACATGGCAGAAAACTCCAAAAAGTCAATTATGCATAATACCCCCTCTTTAACGTGCAGGTACCTTTCCTAAAGACTGCAGCCTGTAATAAATTATCTGTAGCATGACATACAGCAAAAATTAAGAAAATAAGCTCCATATTCTGGCAAACACCATGAACTGTAGGTGTTAGCTTGACATAACTTTCCGTTCGTCTGTAAAAACCTGGCTGGATGCATTTGACAAGGAGTTGCCCACACATTCAGCTGTAGTTTGCTGCCTGTTCGTCTCACTAAGTGCCCCTCATGCATCCAATTACTGTGGTATCCTGAAAACAAGCTCATATTTTTATCTGACAGAACATGCTAAATAATGTGTGCAAATGGCGCTGTATTACTAATCTATGCACTGGGATTAATAACTCATGCACAATGTGAATAAATCTTGCATACAAGTCACTTTAAAGTTAGAAAAGGGAGAAAAATGTTCTCTATGGATTTGTTGAAAAGCCACCCACACAGTAAAGGGGTTTGGGGCTAGACTTATTTATTATTGTTTTAAAGTTGCACAGCGGAACTTTTCTGGTAGAGCGTACACCACCTTCTTCTAAGGAAATATTATTGCTTTGCCAGAAACGTTCCCCAGTATGGCATTAAATCTATCTAGCTGTATATCTAGATCTATGGAAACAAGCAGATTTAGGACAAACCACAGGCAGATTTTGGTATTTTTGAGCAATAAAACATGCATAGTGAAATAAATGCTAGATACATTTGATGCCATTTCATGGACCCTGTATTAGAAAACTTGAATTTGCAAATATGTGTGATTGTTTTATTTGTAAAATGTTTTAAATGTGATTTAATTTAAAGAATGATTAAAGTTGCAACACTGGTTTTTTTTGTTGTTTTTTTTTCCTTTGATTACTCAACACATATGAGATTATGTACCATATTTTCCGGACTATAAGTTGCACTTTTTTTCATAGTTTGGCCAGGGGTGCGACTTATACTCAGATGCGATTTATATGTGAAATATATGTTTTTTTCTTCATTATTATGCATTTTTGGCTGGTGTGACTTATACTCCGGTGCGACTTATACTCCGGAAAATACGGTAGTAAAGAAAAAAGTGAAATAACTCAGCTTTTTTTTTTTTTTTATTCAAATTCTCACAGTAGCCACCCTTTGTTGACAGCGCTGCAAACCCTTGGTCTTCTCTCAATGAGCTTCATGATAAAGTCTCCTGAAATGGTTTTCACTTCACAGCTATGGGTGAAGTGATCAAACAAAGGGTGGCTACTGTAAAAATCTAATCTACAGCAAGTTGTGAGCCTGATTCTGAACACATTCACTTCAGTTTCAGTTCTCTTCATTTTTGCTCTTCTTTTGTAAAGTAAGGCTGTCAAAAAAAACCAAAAAAAAAAACAATAACCACATACTAATTGATACTAATTGAAAATTTGTCTCCAAGTAGATAATCATTTGATTATCTGAAATTATACAAATTAGTTTCTTGGCTTTGAATAGTCTTTTTACCATAGTCGCACGCTACATGGTAAATGGTCACATTTTTATAAAGCGCTTTTTCATCTTCAAGGCACTCAAAGCACTTTACATCAAGGAACCACTCACCCGTTCACACACACATCCATACATGCAGACACGGGATTCGAACCACCAACCTTCGAATTATGTATGTGAACATGTATTTTTCATTCTCCTGCTCTTCTTGTTCTCTGCCTTGCAATTCTTGAATTTACTAACTGTGGGACAGAGGTGAGAGAAAAAGAGACGTCATTTATAATAAGACTGCATCAAAAATGTATTTTTACTGTAGCATCAAAATGCAATTTAGTATTAAGCTTTTTCTAAATAAAGTTTGAAATTGTAGTATCTTACGCCTCCAAAATTCCTGTTTCCTGCCTGTTGACACTTAAAATGTGCCTCAATAAAAGGAGATTGATGCAGTGGAGGTAGGAGCCAGTACTGAGACAGTGTGCTATTTATGTGGTAAAAGGAAATCTAAAAGGAAAATCCATAAATATTGAACCTGATCCTTCATCTTAGTGGCACCACTTCATAGAAAATGTTGGTAATAATGATTTTGCCTCCCTCATCTCAATGAAACATTACATGATTATAGAGTTATGAGTTGTCATCTGAAACAAAGCAATCTCTCAACTATGTCTTGCCTTGTGTTTTCAGGCTAGTGAAGGTCTGATCATGGACTTCCTGGAGAAGGTGAGGTCACTTCCTGTCTCCAACATGGCTGACGCGGAGGTGAAGTTGGAGCTGCGGAGGATGGAGGAACCGGCGTCTAAAAACAACAGCTTCGTCTCGGAGATCCTCAAAAAATGTGTTTCTCTTAAATAATATTTACTGATGCTTTATTGTGAGGACAGTGTATAGAAAAAGTTTTGTTTTTCAATAAAGAAAATAAGTGAATGTGTGTAGACCTGTCCTTTCTTTATATATTTACATGTGGCGTACAGTGGACAGTTCAAGTTCAGAAACAGTATTTGTAAAATGGGGGCATTCTTTGAAAGCAAACTGCATTACCCAGGCTTGTAAGGACTCCTCAGTGCCATCTAGTGTCTCATGAGTCAAATACAATTCAACAGAAACTGATTCTTAAAGGTCATATTACATAAAATGTACTCTTGTGAGCTTTAAGCTATGTAATGTCATTATCTCTTCAAAAACAGTTGTAGTTGAAGTTGTGTTTTGTTTCATTCACACATGTTTAACTAATCCTGCATTATTATTTGTCTGGATCTCCGAAGCTCAAAATGCTCTGTTCCACTTTCTGATGTTATGTAGTGGTAGTTTACCTTTAATTCAGTAGAGCTTGGACATTCCAGGGCTGACATAATCCAACTGATTCTATTGAAATGTGTATGGAGTTTAAAAACACAATGGAGCACTTCCTGCATTGCCACATGACATCACAAGGTGGAATAGAGTGTTTTCTGTGTGAGAGACTCCTAAATATGCAGGGCTTGTGTGTCGATGAAACAAAACAAACTCCCAGGTATGTTTGTGATCAGGAAACAACATTGTAACATTGATCAAAAAAACATGTAATTCCTCAGTCGTCTAAGTATGATCAATAGTAAAAGAAAAATTCAATTCTTTTTATCCAGTTGACAGAACTGAATTTTTCTTTTACTGTAGATCAGAAAACAGTGTGATATGGATCCTTTAAGCATATTTTTAAATGGAGTTTAAATTAACCCTATGTAGCCCATGCTGTTGTTTTAAAAAATATTTCAATCACAACTGAACCTGTGTTGCCAGTGTCTTAACCTGCAGATAGAGGACACATACAAGTTTCTTATTCATGAAAGCTCAGAACCTCCAGAATTCACTCACTGAGCTGCTTAGGCTGCACTAGCACAGATTCATGCTAATAATGGCTGAAGGTCCTGGGGTTTAGGTAGTGAGGATTCAGATCAGACTGAGTCATTTTAGGTTCAAACCAACTGGATTTAGTCATGGGAACTGGCAACCCAAATGAGAGACTTGTGAGGCTGTATGATTGTTGTTTTTGGTTCTCAAGATGATTATTCAAATTATAACATAAACAACTTGACCATCATGTCCATTTTTTATGTAATTAAGCATAAATCTGCATTGCTACTGTTATCAGTAAAAGATATTTGATTTGAACATCTGGGGACTCTGGTGGAAGAAGTACTTGATTTTGTTACTTAAGTAAAAGTGCAGATACTGGAGCAAAAAAATACTCAAGTAAAAGTACCACATGAAAAATCTACTTAAGTAAAAGTATTAAAGTACTCGTTTAAAAACTTAAACTTGTACTTAAAAAGTAAAAGTATTTTGCACAGATTTTGGGATCTTATGTAGTGATGTTTGTGCTGAATTTTGTTCAACAGAAACAATTTAATTGATTGTTTTTTTTTTGTTTTTTTTCCTACCTGTTTTTATTTGTATATTTTTGTTTGTTATGTGTTAACTGTAAACCCCTCATCTCATAAAAAAATACTTTTACTTTTCGGTCCAAAAAAGTAGTCGAGTAGAAAGTACAGATACCTGCTCTCAAATGTAGTGAAGTAAAAGTAAAAATCCACTTTAAAATTTACTTAAGTAAAGTACAGATACCTAAAATTTATACTTAAATACAGTACTTTACTACTTTTACTTATGTTACTCACGTTACGTTCCACTACTGGACACAGGTCATATTTATGAAATTTAAAACCAAAACCTTACACACAGTTCCTTTAGGCAGTTGTTCTGTAGTTATAGAAAAAAAACAAAAAAAGCAAACTGCATTTCCCTTTATATGGTGCTCTGACTCACTAAAATATCTGGTTTATTGACTAATTCACACAAATGCTGACGCCACACAACTCTGAAGTTTTATTTTCTTAGAATGGCCAGTTTCCACTTGTTTTTGTCTTTCTAAGAAAGTAGACCGCTTTTTGAATTCAACTAGAATCTACATAATGGTTATTGAATACTTCACAATATGAAGTCTAGATGTTATGGTATATGCATACGATTCAGGCCACAGTCACCACAATACAGGGGCAGGGGGAGGGGCAGAGTCATCGTCTCCCAGTGAGAGGAGTTGTAGCGCCTCCTGCTGACACCTTTTGACATTTGTTCATTTTCAGAGTCACTCCCCCTTCGCTCTGTTAACTAGTTACGCCTGCCGACAGCCACGCCCAGAACCAGGAAGTCTCTGCAAGTTCATGAAGATGAGGGGTGACACTAGGGGGCGCTTCTCTTAACACACTGGAGAAAAACTTTTGGAGGAATCTTCTGTGGCCACTGCCGCCCCCTGGTGGTCAAAAGGGGGTACCGAGTCATACAGAGTGTCCGTGTCATGCGTGGGCTCATCGGCCAAAGTGCAGTGGTTCGACAATGTCCCCACACTACAGTCACACAAAAAACTGGAAACAAAAGAGAAAAGAGTCAGTTACAGCAGTTTATCAACTGCAAATAACAGCTGCATGTCTCCATGGAGACACACCCTCCACCAGAAAAGTTACATAGTGCACCTTTAATGTGACAAAAACAGCCAGAGGCACTTCTCATTTAGTTTTACTTTTTTGGAGAAAGTAATAGTAGTCATCAAGGTCATCAGTTCCTGTGGACATCTTTGGGTCTATGGAGCGAAGTGCATTTAAGACCTCCATGTAAGTGAAAAGTCTTCAAGAGAATGGCAACATTTTATTGTATTGTAATCTTAAAGAGACTACTATCTGCCAGAGTTTCAAATTAAACATGATCAAGATCAGAAGGATCAGCATAATTATCCTGAATCCAAGCTGAATCCAATAAAATATTGGTTGGTAATGTATGAATACTAGGAGAGGGATCTTATTGTCCTCCAGAAGTTTGCCAGGTTTCTGTGACTCTATCTGTGCAGACATGAAGTAGGATGAAAAATGACTACACAGTAAAAAAAAGCCAAAGGCCAAATTCGAGACAGGGCAATTTCAGCAAATTTTAAACCCAGACTCGGGCCGATACACAGTACACTACTGAACAGAGAGAAAAGACTAGAAATGTAACAAGAAAATAATAAATTTACGTGCAGATAGATTTTGGAAGAACTGGCGAATATTTGAGGCGAGGAGGTGGACCAAACTTTGGAATCTGTTGCAAAAATGAACTGCAAGAGGGACATGCATGAGGGAATGGACTGACTTAATTTGCTGCTCACTGAAGAAACCCAACGCATGCCAAAAGCGGAAAGACTGATTTTGGAGATGGTGTCCCAAGCTGTTCAGGCCACAACCAGGGAAGAGCATCGAGTGAAAGACCCAGAACACGTTAAGAACCTCCTCAAACAAAACAAAGGTTGAACCAGCAGGGCAGAAATGAGCCTTCAGCAAGTTCAGAAAGAAGCTAGGTGGTTGAAATGGCCACGTTTCAAAAGAGAGGGCCACTTCTCAGAAATGGACAGAAACGGCACAGAGATCCAACAGCTTAAAATGGAAGATGTGAAAGAGAAAGAAGAGCGTGAACTAATGTAACGTTAATTTCAGAAGGAAGATGGCGATAAAGAGGTCTTGAACAAACAGGTGGAGGAATTGAAATACATAGATGATGTGGAAAGCAGTCAATGTGAAGCAGTCAATCTAAAGTTTGAGATGTCAGCCCAGAAGGAAGTAACAATAGACAAAAATGCAAAACTAAAGCTTACATTGGCTAATTTTAAGAAGAAAACATCAGAGTTGACAAAAGTTTCAGAAGAACCGGAGGAATAGGAGGCCAAGCAAAAAATAAATCGATAGGTATTGAAGTAAATCGATAGATATTGAATATATAGTCTATAATTACAACTATAGAAATAAAATAAAAGATAAATAAAACTAACAGAAAGATGACAAGATAGCTGGTGACTGAAATGTTATTTTAAAGAGACTTGAAACAGCTCTCCTAGTTCTAACTAAATCATGGTCAGATAGTGTTAATTATTAATGCATTGTCATTTTTGTTTTTTTTTTCCTTTTAATCAATAGTGAGTAATTAACTGTGACTACCTGCTGTTTTTAATGGCCATTTTATTTATTTTTTTTTCAGATTTGCAGTTCGTTTGTTAATATATTTTAATCAATTCCTGCCCCTAGTTAAAACAGATTAAAGTTTAACTAAGACAGAGCAGTGCCTCAAGTTACCGTCATCCCCAGGGAATGATGATGACATCAGCTGCAAAGTATCAATAACAGGGACTTGACCTATGTCTTTCTGTAAATATTCCAACTACTCACATAAGTTCAGTATGTGTTGGATAAAACATGTAAAATATTGAATTCCACAGAACCCGTTGAGGAGCCCTGAGCCAAAATCTCTATGCCGTAAACAGATTGATCAGCTTCTTCTCTGGCTAGCACATTTCTCCTTGGGTGGAGGTGACTGACCACTCAATAAAAACAAATTCAAGAAATGAAGTTCCCAACAATAAAACTATTTTATAATGCCGCCATGACATTTGGTTATTCAGAATGGCTCAAAACATCATCAAATATGCATGCTCATGAAATGTCAATATGCAGTACATTTCCCTATTCGTAAAATGTGAATTTCACTCTTAATATTAGACTTTGTTAGAATTCAACTTTCTCAACTTTACTAGACTTTACTAAAGGGGCACTACGTAACTTTTCTTTGCTTGGGAGTTGGAATGCTCCACTGTATTTGCCTGTGATCCAGAATCCAGAATGCAAACTTCTCCAATACTTAACAAAGATGTGAGTCTGGTCACCGGTGAATCTTCGTGAGTAGCAACCAATTAGGGCAACGCATGATTCGTCCATATCAAAACAAACGAGAGAGATCTGGCCGCAGACCTCCAACCTGAGGACCCACCCCGCGGACCTCCGCCAAGAGGACCCTCATGTGACTTCCCTCCATCCACAGGTCCGTAAAAGTAAACAAACAGCAGCCATTCCAAAAGTCAACCAAAGTCGAGCTCTGTTTTCAATGCAACTTTGCAAAAATTAACATAGTTTTACACTAAGGACAACCCTTTTCTTAACCTTAACCATTACAGATGTGTGCCTAATCTTAATCAGAAACAAGGCCTATGACAACACATTCACGGACAAACTACATTTAATATGCCAATGCTGTTTATGGTCTTGTATACATAGGCCTATGTTGACAATTACATCTCTGTTTTTTAACTGACAGCTTGTTTTAAACTGCTAATTAACCTACACAGGCAGAGTAGAGAGGAGACAACACATAGCTAGGTAATTTCAAACAAGAAATTAAATCTGTTAGTAAGCTTTATCACCATTAAAGACCTTTAACAGACAATGGACTAAGGCAACAACTGATACAAAGTGTCATTAAGTCGTTAATAAAGTGAAATGAAAACTGTCTGCAGCCAGACTCTCTTGAAACTAATATGGCTGCTAGTGAGGAAAAGCATAAGGGAAATTAACTAATCTAACTAAATTCTGTGAGAGACAATGATTTTGTTCAAAATCATAGGTGACCAATGAGCTCCTTTGTTTAACTGAAATAAACAAATCTGATTGCACAGCCGTGTGTGAACCTGGCTTGAGACGCAATGGAGGAGGTGGGGACCAGACTGATATCCATCTGTATAAAAAATACAGAGAGAAATCATTCTGAACTTGCCAGGCAATCATTGTCATTAATTATTTTCCACTTGTTTAATGACAGGAGTTTCATTCCTAGTGGATAAATAAATTACTTGTCAGTTACCATATTCACTGTAAAATCTCT
>KN483339.1:705-12776 GCA_000787095.1 Periophthalmodon schlosseri | reverse complement strand
ATATTAAAAAAACTGAAATCACAAACTCCTTTAATAACTGTAGTGGTCAACAAACTTGAGGAGTTTATGGGGTCTCTCACTTCTGTAGATGCAACCTACACAACAGCACCTCCTACTGGTATGAAGCATGTCACCAACACTCTCTCTAATCAAACTTTTATCTAATCAGACTTAGCCTAGTTTTAATAATGCTATATATTCATTAATTTGTTGATGTTATTTCTCTACTAGAGCCTGGGTCAGTATCACAGTACGATAATGATTCAAAGTGGGGACGCAGCAGTGTGTTTTTCTGTGTGTTTTTGGGTGTGTTTTTGTGTGCGCTTTGGCCGTAAAGTCTCTTCTTCATGGTCTGAGTGAACTGTGAATGAAGCTTTACATCCTCCTCTCCTCCTTTGAAACTGAATTAGCTCCAGCGGCGTTATCGTAGCGTCCCCTGAGGTCAACCTTGCCGGGGTAATGCGCTGATGTCTTTACAATGGACACTTAAAGAACAGAGCTATAATGAAAAGCTGATTACCTTTTTACATTTAGGTTCAAGTTGAGCTTATATAGAGACCAGAATGAGACACTAAATATTATATTAAAAGATAACGATTTAAAGGGCTCGTTTTACACTGTTCCTCATCACAAACAGACCGTGAGTTGTGTTTTGTTTCATTCACACATGTTTAACGCACAAACCCTGCAGATTTTGGCTGAGTTCTTCTCTCAAACAGAAAGAAAACACTCTGTTCCACCTTGTGATGTCATGCGGTAATACAGGAAGTGCTCCCTGTGTTTTTTAAACTCCACACACCTTCACTAGAATCATTTGGATGATTTCAGCCCTGGAATCGCCGATCTCTACAGAACTAAAGGTAAAAGGTAGATGTTAACTTGAAAACTACCGCTTCATGACATCACAAGGTGGAACAGAGCGTTTTGACCTTGGAGATGTGGACAGACTAATAATAAAGCGTTACTCAAACATGTGTGAGTGAAACAAAACACAACTCCAGGTCTGTTTTTGAGGAGGTATCAACATTATAACATGGTTTAATGATGACAAGAGTTCATTTTGTGTAATATAGGACCTTTAGATTTAAACATTTTGGTTTCAATCAGGCCCTTGTTGACGAGTTAATATAGTACCAAAAATAAAATGTCTTAAAGCGGCAGTGTGTGGCTTTTCTGGTGTCTAGTGGAGGGTCTGTCACCTGCTCGTCTCCCTGCTTTGTCTGGAATGTTTCATAGTTTTGTATTAAGTGCAAGTTTTTTAAGTTGTTGGGGCTTTTTTTCGTTTGTTTTATTTTCATTTTTTTTTTTTTTTTTGCAATAATTACCTACTACCCACATACGCACGTGTTTAATGCCATACTGTGGAATATTCCAGTCAAAGCAATAACATCTCTAGGGACGAAGACAAGCAGATGACGTATTAACCAGCTAGAAAAGTTGCAGTGTTGACCTTTAAGTTAATCTTTTTTCCAATGAAACATTCACTTGTAGAACAGAGGTCCCTGCAGACGAAGCAGTAATAAAGTCACGTTTGTAATTTGCAGTTTTAAATTGATCAAGGTTGCACTTCCTGATGCAATCGCACACGGAAATAGCGTTAGCTTGTGATCCATTGTAGCTACTAGCGGGATAATGAGCACAGTCTAACATTTGGTTAAAACATGGAGTAATATGTAAAACTTAAATGTCTTATGTTACGCAAAATTGACTCTTGTGAGCTTTAAGACATGTTATAATGTTGTTTCCTCCTCAAAAACAGACCTGGAGTTGTGTTTTGTTTCATTCACACGTGTTTGAGTAACTCTTTATTATTAGTACCGTATGTTTGGAGTATAAAGTCGCACCAGCCAAAAAAGTGCATAATAGTGACGAAAAAAACATATTTTTCACATATAAATTGCATCAGAGTATAAGTCGCATCCCTGGCCAATCTATGAAAAAAAGGGCGACTTATAGTCCGGAAAATACGGTACGTCTGCATCTCCAAAGCTCAAAACGCTCTGTCCCACCTTGTGATGTCATGAAGCGGTCGTTTTCATGTTAACAGCTACATTTTCACCTTTAGTTCAGTAGAGTTTAGCAATTACAGACTTGAACTTGATCATCCAAATGATTCTAGCGAAGTTTTAAAACACAGTGGAGCACTTCCTGTATTACCGCATGATATCACAAGGTGGAACAGAGTGTTTTCCCTTGGAGAGAAGAACTCAGCCTAAATACGCAGGGTTTGTGTGTTAAACATGTGCGAATGAAACAAAACACAACTCCGGGTCCGTTTGTGATGAGGAAACAACATTTTAACGTAGATCAGAAAACAGCGTAACACGGGCTCTTTAAACAAAAATATAACTCACTGTCTTATTTAATTTCGTATAGATCATTATTGGATAGTTAAGGCCTGGAAAATAGCAAACTTGGTTCTATACAGACGGAACAACCACGGCGTAAGTTCTCACAGTACATTGACCTTTCACCTTTCATGGCGTGTTAGTATTAGAGCTCATATAAAAGCCCCAAACTCAACTTTGGTCCGAAAACATATAAATTATCTCGTGAAGTTTCTTTCGGCGGCGTCGGAGCGGGAGGCGTGTCCACGTCTCCCATCAGCTTGTGTCACATCTCACCGTTGAACTTTAGTCCCTCGCGTTCCGCGGTATTGTGTCGGTATTGTGTCGTTCCGTTTGGCTCTGTGGGAGGATCAGCAGTAACTTCCGCTTCTCGCTCCCGAAAAAGGCGTCCGACATCTGCCTTTTGTCTCGTTTTCTGAAAGCTTTTTTTTGTCCGTGTTGAGTCGTGAAGGTCAAAGGGCGGCTCCGTTCCCATTAGAGAGTCACCCCCCAATGCGACAGCTATATTACGCAGACCGGCCAGAAGTTTAAACACACTTTTCATTTATTTCTCGCATTGTAGATTCTCAGAGAAGGCATCAAAATTACGAAAAGACACGTGTTAGAGATGGGACAAGATCTCGCGAGACCGAACTGCCAAAAGATTGTGTACACGTGGTAAACGGTTACATTTTTATACAGCGCTTTTCCACCTTCAAGTCACTCAAAGCGCTTTACATCAAGGAACCACTCACACATTTACACAGAAAGTCAAAAGTGGGATTTGAACCGCCAACCTTCAGATCAGTGGACAAACGCTCTATGAACTCAGCTACTGCCACTGCCTTTATTCAAACAAAGTGTCTTTATGTATTTTTCAGGTGACGAGCTCTGAAATTACATGTGAAAAAGAAAAATTAGTAGGGAAAAAAAGAGTGAGGATATGAAATGTCAACTTCTATAACTCACAGCGGAAAAAAGGGCAAAATAATTTTGAGAAGAAGAGAAAAAAAAAAAGTACCAGGTTTATTCGTACAGTTCACCACCGTTTTGGGAATCAGACTTTTTTTGCTGGACAAATTTTAATCCATGCGACGCGCACACACACACACACACACACACACACAATGACACACACACACACACTGACACACAATCACACACACACACAGAAAAATATACACACATAAACACACACATACACACACTGACACACAATGACACACACACAGACAAATATACACACACATAAACACACACACACACACTGACACACAATGACACACACACAGACAAATATACACACACATAAACACGCACACACACACACACTGATACACAATGACACACACACACACAGACAAATATACACACGCACAAACACACACACATGCACATACACACACATGAACACGCACACAAACACACTCGCAGGCACGCACACGGACACAGGCACACACAAACACACACACACATGCACAACCACACAGGGACACGCAAACACACGCGCAGACACGCACACGCAAACACGCGGACACATACACACACATTTTCCATATTTCCCTCACACTCCTAAGACACACAGCGCCGCCGCATCTGCCCAGGAAAGATTCGCCGCGAGCAGAGTGAAGCGTCACGCGGTCGAACGGGACGTCTAATGAAAATAAATACACAGGGATAAGAGCCAAGCGGCCTCTCCACAGCTCCGACTCATTCACAAACGAAACAAACAGAAGTGCTCGTAAAGGCCCACGCCGGCGTTTTACTCAAACAGTCGTGACAGCATCGCACTGACCCCACAGACGGGACCGGCGCCAAGACAAATAACGGCTTGTGAGAAGTGCTACTCGAGCCTCCGTGAACTCGTGGAAACGCAAATCTGGCTCGGTCTCTCGTGGCGAGCGGTCGGCCTTAGGAGACAATGTGCTGCCGACGTTCGAAAGCTTTACAAATCGAACTCACGACGCATCTTAAAGGCGCTGTACCTGATTTTTACCGTCTCAGGCTGCGTTCACGGGGTCCTCGGGATTCCGGGATGAGATGTTGGTGTTTTAATAGCGCCAACCAGGAAGACGTGGTGCTGTTAGCCTTATCAAAAGCTACCGCTACATCGGTAATTAATTAAAGGTCCTATATTACGCAAAATCAGAATCAGAATCAGAACAACAGTTAAAAAAAAACTGACTCTCGTGAGCTTTAAGTCATGTTATAATGTGGTTACCTCCACAAAAACACACCTGGAGCTGTGTTTTGTTTCATTCACACATGTTTGAGTAACTCTTAATTATTAGTCTGTTACATCTCCAAAGCTCAAAATGCTCTGTTCCACCTTATGATGTCACGAAGCGGAAGTTTTCGAGTTAACGGCTACAAATGTGTAAGATAAACGAACAGCTGATTTCGGTTCGTGTCCACGCGGCCGCTGACGTCAGGCGCGGAAAGCGTTCGCCCGAGTTCCCGGGATGTTTGTGCTTCTGTGAGCGTTCGTGTGCATTTTTCAACTCAGAAAAACGTTTTCCCGAGTTCCCGAGGAGCACACGAACGCATCATTAAAACCGTGAAAAATAGAGCTAGTTCATTTTAAACGGTTGGCAGTGGTCCAGAGTCATTCCTCACTTACCTTATGCATCCAGAGCATCCTAATTATTCACTGCGGTGGGTTTATAAAGGCTTTTGCCGTCTCTCAGAGGCCACCGCGGAGTTTTGCCGTGATGCTAAACTAACACCAGCTAGCATGCTAACACACACTTCCTCATTATTGGACCACAAAACGCTTTCAAATTGGACGTAGACAGCACAAATTGGACTTATTTTGACCTCAAGAGCTGCTCGTATAATATGTCTGTACTGGGGCAAGGCCATAGACTGTATATATATAATTGGGTGCTACGTTCCAAATAGAAAGTGAACATGTGCGCGCTTCCAGCTCCATCGACTCTGGCTCCAATTCACGTTGTATTGAAAAACTGTGGCCCCTCTCTCTGTAACCGCTGCTGTCAGACTCGTCATTTTGGTCTTAAATGTTCGTATTAACCCGCTCTACGTGATCCTGGGGTTTTTATTTCGCTATTGTGTCCGTTAACCAAGATATGAACAGACAAATCAGGCGCCTTCTTTCCCCGATGTCGCTCCCGTTAGTGTTAGCGACAGGTTTGATTGACAACGGGACACAGCGGGAACTTTTGGAGGCGCTCTCCGTTTAATCTGGTTCACAATAATACAAAATAGAATCAACATGTGCCGCTATTCATCGGTCCAGCCCCAACCTACAGGAGAGAAGATAATGGACAGAGTTAGCATCTCCCCGCACTTGTTCACATGAATAAATTAAAACAACGGAGCAACATCGGAGCTCAATATCAACTTAAATACAAGTAAAATATAATTGCAGATGTAAATAAAGCCACAAATAATAACAAAAGGACATTTTAATCATGACATTACAACAGATGACTGACCTCCTCCCAATACTGGATTTACAAAGGGAAGAGGCAGCGTCAAACCCCAAATTTATACCAGGGGCAACACCAGCCTCGATGAGCTTCATTTGACCGGAGCCGAACGCTGTGGGCGACGTCACACTCACTTAGTCTACTTCTTTACACAGTCTATGAGCAAGACACATTTTGGGCGCAGGACGTTTTAACCATCAAACTGAGACACAAAAGTGCATTGAGTTCACTAGTGTCCCCTGTAAACTTCTGTTGTCAAGTCTCTTTGTGAGCAGATCCCGCGCAGTTTTGACCGAGTGAATCTCCGAGAACAAAAGCTGTCCTCACCCCCCCCGAACAAAACAGCCCGAGCCCGAGACCGAGCCCGCATTGTCCCGGGAGAGCGGGATCCTGGACCCTCCTCAAATGGGCTACTGGGTTAATCTTCTACCAGCTCTGGGCTCCACTTCCTCGCAACATCCTCTCCTCGTCTTAGCCTCCAAACATGCTCTGGCAGCGGGCCGCGCTGGCAAGAACTGCGGGTCCCCGGTCGTCCTTCATCACAGCAGTGGCCAAAGGGAGAGCGGTGACAGAGGAGAGATACCAGAACTAAGTCTAGGTACTTTGCCAAAAGCGACGAGTGTGGTGGATTTGAACAGCGAGACTAGAAAGGCTCTTATAATTTTAAACTAATCTGAGGGATTAGGTAAAGCAGCTTGGGTTTTCAACACGTTTGCTCTAATCAGCTTCAGTGAATTCAACAAATATGATCAAGAAGTGTCTTTTTGCAGTGAGGCACCAGGGGCTAAAACAAACGATACAGTGGAGTGGTGATTTTTACACTGTTGTATTGTATTAAAAGTTTCATGAGCTCTGTCTAAAGGGCAAAGTCAAGTAGCTTTTATCATTGGATTTAGATTATTTTTCTCACTCAGACGGGATGTAATTTAGCCTGAAAAAATGTATTTAATATCTTTAAAGAAGACATATTGTGCTTGTGTCTGCTCTATACTTATAATCTATGACACCCGTGGATATTTATGTTAGAATATGGGCATTTTAAATCACTATATTCATCTAAAATGACTTAATAAAAGAAGTTGCCGTAAAAGTCAGCGACAAAGAGCCGTGGATAGCTGCACATAACACGAACGAGCAGCGGATTTTTTTCATTTGTACCAAAATCATGTATCAAAAATCCTACACGCATCACCGAAAAGGAAACTAAAATTATGGAACGAAGGGCGTACAGAGCTGTGGGCGTGTACAGAGCTGTGGGCGTGTACAGGGCTGTGGGCGTGTACAGGGCTGTGGGCGTGTACAGGGCTGTGGGCGTGTACAGAGCTGTGGGCGTGTACAGGCGGCGGTGAAAACAGGAGCTGATCAGAGCTTTACTCAAACACACATGACTCGTGCTAAATACAACTTCACGAGAAATTAGAACCGGAAACAGCTATAACATGGTTGAAAGCCCTGAAAAACTAGTACCAAATTTTGTGCAATCTAACCTCAAAAATACTCAAATAGAAATCCATATTTTGAAATGACTGGACCCAGGGATCCAGCTCCAGATGTTGAGCTGGACTTGGTCAGGACGATGGACGTCACCAGTTGAGTTTTTGTTTAGCAAAGTAAACACATGTTAATATTATAATCATTTGTTTCATGTGTTCATTTTGTCTTATTTTGCTTTGTGTTGTTATTTGAATTATCTGTGTATTGATACTTTGCAGCTGATGTCATCAACATTCCCTGGGGCTGTGATGCTAACTGTTAGCACTGCTCTGTCTGAGGCTTTGTTAGACTTTATTCTGAGCTTTATTTTAACACAGTCTGACCAGAAAGAACGGACTTATTGGAACTACTTAACACAGTCTGACCAGAAAGAACGGACTTAGTTGGAACTACAACAGGTGAGCTGATTTGTGCCGTTAAACAAGTCTCTCTCAAATAACTTTACAGTCCCAAGCTAGCTAGCGTTAGCCAACAGTTTTTCAGTTAGTCGCTCTCACGTTTTTGTTGAAAATCAAACTCCTAAACAGGACCATGAGCACTCAGATTGATCAGAGGCTCAAATGTGTTGTTTAAATCCTTTTTGTATTTTTTCTCGAGTTTTCAGACCATCTTAAACGTTTTTTTACCACTGTAGTAACTGCTGAACATTCCGGCGTACACACACATGCAGAAGTCCACCTCCAGCGTGACGTCACTGCACAGTATCACTTTGATTTATTTGAACTGATTTGAGTTCAAACACCAAGAGGATGCATTTACTTGTCCTGGTTTGGTCCTGCACAGTTTGGCAGCAGTTTAGTCCCGGTTTAGTCCTAGTCTGGTCCAGGTACTGTTACACGTTTAGTCCTGGTTTAGTCCCGACTTTGCAAGTGCAAGTTAGAACACACCCGTAGCTTTGCATCACTGTCTCTTTTATCATCACGATTCCTTTAAGCTCATAATCTTTATCGATACTGAGGCTGCTCTGAAGAACTCATCTAGAGTCTCAACAATGAGGCCGGAGTAAACCATCGATTTCTGCCAATTCAGTAATACGCCTCTAATGAACTTTGGTCTCCTCACTCCATCCATCACACTTAACACGGAGTTTGATGTCTTCAGAGCTGCCGCAGAAGAAACCAGCTTAGGTCAGCACTCAGCACCCAATATGAGACTCATTTCCTCCTTTGCATTTCATATTATCACATCACTTTTTGGAGAAAGATTTCGCCCCAGGCTCCGTCTCACATCACGACTGCTCGAAACTGAAAAGGATTTTGATCTTTCGCTGGTCAGTGATTATAGTTCCTCACTGTAGCGACCAGAACTCAAAGATTGCAGCAAGAAATCCGTGTGTTTGTAGAGGTTTATTCTGTCTTTCTGCTTCAATTCAAATCAATGTATTTTTCACAATGGTCAACATTATATAAGGCCACACACACACGTAACATATTTATTGGTGGTTTTCAGATCTTATAATGTGATGATGAGGGACAAGAGCCAGATTTTCCTATTAATTACATTGTAGTTTGTCATGAAATATTCAAAAGGTCACCTCTGATCACCTCTAAAAGGGACTAGACACAAGAACTCAAGAAATTACACCAGAAATCTGTTCCCCATCTGTATTAAACAGGTAAACAACGACCCTGTCTGACCAAAAGAAAGATTTTCAAAAGGACCAAACCAATACACCAGGACTAAATCAGTATTAAAGTGACACTACGTAACTTTCTGGAGTTGGCAGATCACCTGCACGATTCCATGGAAATAGAATCCGCGGAAACAAGCAGATGACAGTCAGGTTTGTGGAGATGTAAGCCTGGAATTGCCAGTCTCTACTGAACTAAAGGTAAAAGGAGCTGTTAACTTGAAAACTACCGCTACATGACATCACAAGGTGGAACAGAGCGTTTTTGAGCTTTGGAGATGTAGACAGACAAATAAAGTGTTACTCAAACATGTGTGAATGAAACAAAACACAACTCCAGGTGTGTTTTTTTGAGGTAACAGCTTTATAATACGACTTAAACCTCACAAGAGTCAATTTTGTGTAACACAGGACCTTTAAGTTTGAACCATAGACTCGCCGTGGGAAGGGCAACCAAAACTTCTACTAAAGAACGAGTACTGTAACGACAAAAATATGTTTCTCAAGTAGAAATAAAAGTACGGGATCCGGGAGCCACGCCAAGAAGTAAAATTTCTTAAGAAGTTACTCCAGTACATGTAACGTAACGATTACAACCCACCTCTGAGTGACTGTATTCAAACTGTGTCTATGGTTTCCTGTGCCCACCTTTGCCAGATCGCCGGGGGTCTGCAGATGGCCAGTGAACATGCCAACGCCAACCACACGCACACACACACACACACGCACACACACACGCACGCACTGTATAGTTCTGGACTGGGGCGGACATACTGAAGCCAGGTTACCGCTCCGTGGGAGGGAGAGGCAGAGTCCAAAAAGGCCAGCTGTCATCTGTGATCCAAACAGAGCTACGTCAAACTGGGAGGTGATTTTTCCACCGCCTCGGGCCCCGGGAGCCGCTCACCTGTGCGAGGGGACAACAGGGCTAAATGTGACTCGTAAACAGCAGAGTCAATGAAATATTATGCAAATGAGCCCCACACACAGGCCAATGATGTCAAAAGCGATTCACCAAAACTGCAAACAGAGCGGCCGATATAGAGCACGGTCCATCAGCGTTATATTATTATATTGGGTTTGGGTTTCAGATGACATCACAGTGGTCTATAGGCCAATGACGAGGGGCAACCATAGACTGTATAAAGAGGTGGGCTGAGTGAGTGTGACGTCACCCGCAGCTTTCGGCTCCAGCCAAATGAAGCTCATTGAGGCTAGAAGTTATAGGACGAATTTGGAGCCGAGTTCCATATTTGGAATTCCGACCGCAAGTAGCATAGCAACCAAAGAGCCAATCCAGAGCGAGGCTGATGAAGGTAAGGTGCCCTTTGTGGGTGCTCTTTGCGTGTGCTCTTTGCAGGTGCTGCGCTTGAGGAGGCCGTGATGGACCAGTCCGACCGAGATGTCACTGGACGAGTGAACACTTTTCTGTACTAAGAACTTTAATGTCCAGTTTTATTTGCAGCTGAATAAGTCTGAAAATGAAATAATAAAGTCACTCGCAAATATAAGATTCAGTGCAGTACACTCCGGTCCAACAGGTGGAGATACTGGTGTGGTTCTTTTTAAAACGTACATGTTCTGTCTTTGCCTGTTTTAATCATGGAAGATGAACTGAATTATTACTACTCAAACATAAGTGAATGAATTAAAACGCAACTAAAAATACGTTTTTGATGAGGAAAAAACTTTGTATCTCTGCATCGCAAAAGAATAATCTGTCAACTCCTACAAAACGTCGTGTGAGTGAAGACGTTTGGCTGCTCGTCCAAGCCGCTTCTTCAGTTCTGGTCAGATCACTGCTGGACACTTCCTCATATCTGTCTGAAGGGAGGAGCTAACTACACTGAAACTCAAAACCTGTTGTCTACAGGTTTCTGTTTGTATTCTAGGTCTGCTGTGCTACCTTAAGTGTGCACTGTGCCTGAGTCCTACTTGGCGTAGTCATTCAAGCCCCTACTGAGTGATTTCACACCTATTAGCATCCTGGCTAGCGCTATTGTTCTCTTGTTTTCTTTGTTTTTCTTTGGGTCTGAGGATGGACTTATAGATGTGGGATAGGGGATAGTTGTATCTTTGCCATTAAAAGCTCCAGAAGTTCTTTTAGCCCAATCTCCCCTCGTGCCTTGTGCCCGTAGGAACACAGAGTGACTGATAGAACCATTCCAACGGCTGTACAACTGCTGAAAAGGAAAACCCTGTTCTTCTGGGCTCACGCGAGAGACACAAACTCAATTAGGTTTGATTTGAAGGGAATGATGTGTTGTAAAGGCTGTTAAATGGAGCTGTCACAGTCTGAAACGCGCGTCTCTGGTGTGAACGGAGCAGGTACACTGTGCAAATTTAATTCACAAGTTAAAAAAATACTGCAATTTTATGCGAAACTCAACAAAACCCAGCTAATACCACAGTTATTATTATTATTATGTGGCATATTGTGTGTAACAAATACGTGAGTGCTGAAAGTCCGCACCCACACACACGAATCAGACCTCGCCTCTTTGTGTGCGGTGAATTATAATCAGACTGGGGCTTTTCAGATCCTAGAGTGTGATGATGTCATACCCTCAGATCGGGGCAAGAGACAGTTTTCCCTATCGATTACATCGTACTTCACCGTGAAATGTCCAAAAGGTAAATTCACAAAGGTTGAACCCATAGACTCGTGAGGTATTTTCTAGCAGCGCGGCGCTACGTCAAACTGGTGTCTTGATTTGCTAATGCTGAGGTAAATAACACGTGCCCTCTAGTGGATGTGGGATGCGTGGGGACTCGCGGAGACGCCGTGCAGACCGGCGTGGAATCTTACGAGGACGTGCGGACAATATACACCGCCTGGCCAAAAAAAAAAAAGTCGCCACCAAAAAAAAGGTCACACACTCTAATATTTCGTCGGACGCCTTTAGCTTTGATTACGTCATTCGCTGTGGCGTTGTTTCGATAAACTTCTGCAATGTCACAAGATTTATTTCTATCCAGTGTTGCATTAATTTTTCACCAAGATCTCGCATTGATGATGTTAGAGTCTGACGCTGCGCAAAGCCTTCTCCAGCACATCCCAAAGATTCTCAACGGGGTTAAGGTCTGGACTCTGGTGGACAATCCGTGTGTGAAAATGACGTCTCGTGCTCCTGAACCACTGTCACAATCTGAGCCCGATGAATCCTG
>KN483338.1:62483-74744 GCA_000787095.1 Periophthalmodon schlosseri | reverse complement strand
CATGGTTACGGTATCACAGCAAGCTTGGAGTTTCTTGGTCTTGATTTTCGTTCAATGCAAGATTTCCATACCTGTACTGTGTCACTTGATTTCTTTGTGGACTTAAAGCTCGCCCTATCAGTGGTTCATATATGTATGCGTGTGATACATATATTTGACCGCTCCTCCTTCCTTGTTCCTTAGTCATAGTAAGTCGGTGTGTTTAAAATATAGACATATTCATTTTACAAGGTTCACTTAGGGATGTAATTCTAGTTTGCACACATACTGCCTCTTTACCTTCGACGAAAAGCTTTTAGAAACTTTGTCACTGCCCTTACCACTATCTGTGCTGGAAGACACTGATGTTACATGCTGTAGATCTGTATGGCAAACATGAGAATTGGTGATGGTGGTGGTTGTGATGACAGTGTGATTTGAGTGAATTTTTATTTCTCATTATTTTATTTTGAAATGACGTGTGACCCGTGCAAACGCGGGTAAAAGCTCTTCTTATTATTGGAATATTTTTGGTTTTTCTCCTCTGTTTTCTCTGCCAGGATAACATCGGACACCGGTTGCTACAGAAACATGGATGGAAGTTGGGGCAAGGCCTGGGCAAAACAATGCAGGGTAAGGAAACACTCCACACACACAAACATAAAAGCGGGTACTACCCAACTACAACTTTCTGCTTTCTTTACCCTTTTTACCCATATATTTTTTTACCAACCTATTTTATTTTCTTTGTTGACGAATTTACTGATGCTGGTTTTGCTTGTTCTACTTTTTGATATAGTTTATTTCACAGACTTTGCAAGAATGTACTGGTTTTTTTGCCTTGACGTTGCTTGATTACATTTGATGATATTGTAGTCTAGAGAAACTGCTCCATGCTACTTGTAGTTTTGCCTTGACGTTGCTTGATTACATTTGATATCATTGTAGGCTGTAGTTTGAAAAGCGTTTATGTTAACATTTGACACAGATTTTAAAGGTACACCGTGTAACTTTTCTGGCGGATGGTCCATCACCATGGTTTGTCACCATGGAGATGTTATTGCTTTGCCTGGACTGTCATATTTTGAAGCTGGATATATCGCTAAAGTAAATATAGATGATAAACGAAAACATTGAAACTAATTATTGTCACTGACACAAAAACCCAAGAGCAGATTTAAACCACAAAAACTATTCTAAATGTCCAATATTGTTAAAAAAAAATCATGAGCTGAAATAAATGAACGGCAGAACAAAACGCTTCAGTTGAGTTATAGAAGTTATAGAAGAAGAACGTATGGCATTAAACTGTTTTCATGGAGACAAGCAGGTGAGATCTGTGGAGAGGCAACACCGCTCACACTAAGAAAAGAATGCACCACCTAAGACTGAATTAATACAAGATGAGTACGTTTGATGCCATACAGTGGAACCTTCCAGGCAAAGCAATAAAATCTCCATGGCTTCTAGCAAACAGCGGACCCAGCCACCAGAAAAGTTACAGAGTGCGCCTTTTAATGTACTTTAGTGAGTCAGCTCTATCATTGTCCTTTCACGTGGCTTTAATGGCACGGATATGAACTGAAGCATTGCGGTCTTGCGTAAGGTCTATCTCCCCTCCTCAGCTCTTTGCAGTCTGTGGCTCAATAAACTGTGGAAGTGGGTGAGCGCTGTACATCAGCTTGCGGCAGCTGTAATTGGATAGCCTTGTCCGTATTGACTTGCTGGAGTGGGAGTAGGCGTGTGGGCTGCTTTGGCTAACGTCAGCAGCTCATTAGCACTAGCTTGCCCGCGCTCATAGGCTCAGTGGGTCTGACTCAGTCCTGGCATGTTTCCACAGAGCGCCCGCCTGTTGCTGCCCTCTCCTCGTAGCTTCTGTTTTCGTCCGATTTCTTCATCTTACCATTGTAGCTTCAGTTGTCATTGTCAATTAAAATGAGATTGTGAGTGAAGCGAAGTCGTAGCCCATATCCCAGAAGGCTTTTTGAAATGTAAAGGTCACACTGCATGCTTTTAAACCCTTTTCTGTGGCATTTTAGGAAGCTTCAAATTTGATTAAAACTACACTTGTCGCTGTTTGTAGGTTGGCATCTTTTCGTATGCACTTCTCAGTTTGTAATCCACATTTCTAAGTACTTCACGGCTGGTGGATATGACAGTACAATTTTTTTCAACTTTTTCAATTCAACTTTATTTTTCATCAATTCAATTTAAAGGTTCTATATTACACAAAACTGACTCTTGAGAGCTTTAAGCCATGTTAGAATGTTGTTACGTCATCAAAAACATATCTGGACTTGTGTTTTGTTTCATTCACACATGTTTGGGGTAACCCTTTACCCTTTTAACTTTAGTTCTGTAGAGATTGGAAATTCCAGGGCTGAAATTATCCAAATGATTCTAGTGAAGGTATATGGAGTTTAAAAACACAGTGGAGCACTTCCTGTATTACCACATGACATCACAAGGTGGAACAGAGTGTTTTCTGTTTGAGAGAAGAACTCTAACTAACTAAATAGAACTAAATATGCAGGGTTTGTGTGTTAAACGTGTGAATGAAACAAAACACAACTCCATGTATTTTTTTGATGAGGAAACAACATTATAACACAGATCAGAAAATAGTGTAATGTGGGTCCGTTAAAACACAAAAAAACTGAACTTTGCTCCAAACCACTTGTTTTTACTGACAGAATTTGAATGTCTCTCATTCATATTTGGAAACGACTAAATGATTCAAACATATTTAATTTCCCAGTCCTAAAGTACAATTTACTTCCTCATCATCTTTGAGTAACATAAACCATTACTTGTAGGTCTCCACCCTATTACTAACCCCCAACCCGTAAGAAATGATTGCATAAATGGTTTTCTAGCATGTGCCCGGGATTACAGAGATCTCTGCGTTCAGACCTGCAGACTAACCTAATTTCTACCTAATGCAATCACGCTTCCATTACATCTGTCTTAACCATCCAACCCATGACGCACGACAAGCCTCAAGTATGGATAGAGATGCTTGATAACTGTCATGCAACTAACTGTGTTTTTTGTTAAAACCATTATAGTTTACCTGTTGGTGGCTTGTAGATTGTGGAATGTGGCGATGTCAAACTTCCAGATGAGGGAAGAGCCAGTTTCATTAGGAATATGGAAAATGGAAATCATCTGGAACCTGGTAATTCAAAATGGAGGCCAGGCTTCTGCTCTCTCTATTGCCATAAAGATCGCCATGTATTTTATTCACAGTTATTGACATCATAACCAAACAACAGTGAAACCCACTTTCATTTACATTGGCTAATAGATTCCCATTCCTCTGACCTGCTTTATGAAAACAAACTTGGTGAATGATAAAAATAAATTTGACATAAACTGCAGGCTAAAATGCACTTTTGACTTGAATTAACTAGAAGACTTTTTTTGCTTCTAACTTTTAAGATTCTTTGATGCTTACAATTACATTGTGAAAATTGAATTAATCGTGACTTGACATCGTGACTTTACTTGCCTCCAATCTCCATTAGATACTATGAGCCTGTAGAATGTTGTGAGGTCATCTGAAATCCAAAGTTTGCTACAAAATATTGAGTCTTAAAAGGTCCTATATTACACAAAACTGATTCTTGTGAGCTTTAAGCCATGTTTATCATATTACATACCTGGAGTGTGTGTTGTTTCATTCACACATGTTTGAGTAAGCCTTTATTATTAGTCTGTCCACATCTCCAAATCTCTAAATGCTCTGTTCCACCTTGTGATAACTTGAAAACTACCGCTTCAGGACAACAGCTTTATAACAACCTTTTACATTTAGTTCAGTAGAGATTCCAGGGCTGAAATTATCCAAATGATTCTAGTGAAGGTGTGTGGATTTTTGTGTTAAACATGTGTAAATGAAACAAAACACAACTCCAGGTGTGTTTGTGATGAGGAAACATTATAACACAGATCAGGAAATAGTGAAATATGGGCCCTTTAAGTAACTAATGAAGTGCCTAGAAGTTTAGCAGATGTTCGTCACATAGGCAAATAGGCAATACCTCTAGTTTTGGAAAAGCTGAAGCGTTAGACTGATTTATGTCATAGTTGGCTGGGCTCCCCTGCTCTTGTACGTATATGGTCTTGCTTCCCGTTGTTTTGGAGTTGCTAAGCCCCGCTCAGTCGGACTATGGCTTCTTACCAGGACGCTACCTCACTGCAAGAGCTAACAGTCGCTTGTCATGCAGTTGTATTATTTGGGGTCTGCTGTCGAGGTGGTCGCGAACTGATTCTATTAAAATCTTCTGCTCATGTGTGGACTGGAGGGCATCGCGAGTCACAGGGTTCATGTTTGTGTTTTTGCCACTGGCGCTTTTGGTATCTGGTTATGTAAGCTGCCTGCTGTTTTGGCAGACAAGAGTGCAGCAAAAGAGGAGTAAAGAATTGGTCTAAAATCGAATTGTGGTACATTCTGAGTAGGGGCGGGCGATATGGGGGAAAAAAAATGCAATTTGATCACAATTCATTTACACGTTGTATTTTTCTTATGCTTTTAAGAGGAAAATGCTTCTTGTGATTGGTTAAAATAGCTGTCACTCACTTATTGGCTTAGAGGTTATCCAGTAGGGGAAGTGGGTGGGCAAAAAGTAAAGCTTGAACAGACAGCTGTGTTATATAGAGAAGTAGTGAAACACCAAAATAGTTTATCATCAATTGGGTTTGGTCACAATTTGACTTTTCTCACCATATCGCTCAGCCCTAACCCTGAGCTAATAGTGAACCATAATGAACATCATTGCGCTGCTTTCTGAGATCACGGTTTCCCTCTCCTCCCCTGTCCTCTCTGACAACTACACAGTTTAGAGTTTTACAAAACATTGTCTCCCCTTTTTTAAGTTTTCAGTGTATTGACTTTGTTCTTATTCTTCTTTTGTCCTTTTTGCCCCTTTTTAGGTAAGGTTTGTTGGGACCCTCTGTATGTCCGTATGTGTATGTGTGGGTGTGCTTTCCTTCTCCCACTCTGCAGTTGACTTTACTGTAACAACCTTTTTACAGTGTACCGTAGGCTAATGGCCCCTGTCAGCTTCCTACTATTCGCTTTATAATCACTAAACCTTTCAAGTATTGTGAGTGTTTCCGCTTTAAAAAAAAACAACAAAGCCCAAAAATTAAAATCATTCGAAATCAAGGTAGATCTAGGAAGCCATGATTCCACCCTTACATTCTGTAGTGTCAATCACCACAAAACGTGTAGCTCTCCCTGACTCTTGAGGCTGCTGTATCTGGGTATCTGATTGGCTGTAACTACGACTTTGAATGGCTTGCAGAGTAGACAGTTTCCCCCCCTTTCTGCCTGTTTGCTTGTTTCTACCTTCAAAACCGGTGAAACTCATGTATATGTGTGCGTGTGTGCGTGTGTGCGTGTGTGTGTGTGTGTGTGTGTGTATGTATGTACTACTGACCGGGCCAATGAGTCAACTTACAGGGACCACCTCACCACCGTCTCGACCCCCCCATGGCTGTTCACAGACCCCCATCCTCCCCCTTGTTTCTTTACCCTCCTGCACAGCATGTTGATCCCAGAGGTGTACCCCTGCCTGCCTCAAACTGCCACTCAACCTCGGGCTTTTAGCAGCGTTGGAGGAAGAACAGGAAAGCACTCATTGGTTGACGTGATAGTGGGGGAAGTAGCGTTGCAAATCCGTGAGACTGCAGATATGGGTTGGGCAAAAACATTATAATCAAACATTTTTTCCCTCATATTGGTCAGTCTGAATTTTATTTTATTTTTTTTTTACAAAATTTCAGTATTGATTTTATGAACATACACAAGACAGGCTTTTAAGTTGGCATCATTTAACGCCAAAATGCCAAATTTAGTCCTCAAAAGTCGAAAATCTGCTCAAAACCTTTTAATATTTAGTGAAATATTGGCTGTAGACCTCATAATTAAAAAAACCCAAAAGCACTGACGATCAGACATGACTGAATCAATTGAATTTGATTAAAATTAAACTAACTGCCCAGCCCGAACGTGGACACACAGTCGAAGGTAAAACTCTGAGTCTGCTCTAAGCCCTGCTCAAAGCCCTCTGGTGTTCTTCTCAGGTACATTTGTGTGTCATGTCATCACTGCTGCCGGGTTAAGCACATCCAGAACTTGACTTGCTGGCTGCACGCTAGCAAGAAATACACGTAATCGCAGGGAGTTTTGCTAACTGGGCTGACACAACTGTTTCGAGAGGCAAAAAAACTCAACGGGGGAAAATGGCGGTTGTTGCTACAAGCGTAAAACGAAATGCTTTTAAAAGACTACAATCAAATGTCTTCATTTCTTAAATTTTGACTGTGTAACTTTTCGAGTGGGGGGCTAGCCACCAGCTTGTCTACATAGAGATTTTATTGCTTTGCCCGGGATGCTTCACAGTATGGCTTTAAACTCCATCTCCTTAGAGACGAGCAGGAACTGTCACCGGGCCAAGTTACAGATCTAGTCTGTGGAGCGGTGTCCCTGCTTACAGCAAGATGTTTTTAAAGGTAACGCTGAACAACAAATACATGTTAAAGAAAGCCTATTACCAGACTGTGGAGCATCCCAGGTGAAACAAGATCTCCATAGTGACGAGCCCCCCACTTGAAATGTTACATAGTGCACCCTTTAACAGAAATCAGTTGTTAATGTAGTTTATATTAGGTTTGGGCACATTTTCTGTAACCTAATCAAACCAAAACCAGTCTAGAAGCTTGGGGTCTTGGGCGCGTGAGTGGTGAGAGAGGATCCCTGTAAGCACCGAGCCCTGAGTGAAGGGATGAGGGGTAGGGGGTGACGCCATGACGCCCCTGTAGCTCTGCCCCTGAAACCCCACAGCCACACTCCCAACCCCACCCTCCCTTCTCTATGTGCCTCAATCTTCCTGCTTAACCAATTGGTGTTTCTTTTTTACAGCTATTTGATCCTGCCCATGTTGTGCTGATGGTAAACTTAGTGGTAAATGTTATTTTATCCCCCAATTGAATTATTTTCTTTTTTTTTTCTTTTGTTTTGATTTCTCCCATAATTTATTTACCTCTCATCAGAGCACCAATGCTACATAGGCTTCCAATTCTCTCTGTATTAGTCTTCATCCTGCTGCTTGTATATATATATCATGCATACGTATTACTTCTAGAACATTGTCATTTTGTTTGTTTTCAGTTTTTAACCTTGTGATTCACACCCTGTGATGATCTAGATGCACATTGTTTTTGTCTGGTCCTTTCTTTTCCACTGGAATGGGTAATGTGGAAGTATCGTCACTGTGTTTGAGGACTGGTGATAGTTTGGGATGACTATAATTGTTCATTAATCTTTAATCCTGGATCCCGTTCACACAGACCACTGCAGTGGCTAACACACCCACTCTGTTGTGGTTTCAGTTCTGATGCTGTGATCAGTAGGTAGTCTTCTTGTGATACAGAAATTACACCATCTGCCCCTCTCCTCTCACTTCCTTTGTGGAATAATGCCTCTAATATTGAAGCCGCCATAGATCCCTCCCATCAAGCACTGCAGTGGGCCTGCGAGTCCAGGCCAGCCATTACACGTCAGTACACCATGCATCTATGATTTCAGACATGTCATTGGGCTGTGATGGAGTCAAGACAGTGGAGATATTTACATCAAATACTGGCACAAAAATATATTTAAATAAATATTAAATGTGATAAATTCGTAGTATAATCTGCCAATATAAAGTGTTGAAATAATTCCATATGCCCAATGGTATACATCAAGAACTAATTCATGGGAGAAAACTAATTCAAATGTGTTGTGGAGGAAAAAACTGAAACCAAACTGAATTGATAATCAGAACGTTTGATTATTGTATTTGGCTGGCAACAGGAGCAGCAGATTAGTCCAAATTCTCTATGCATTTTGTTATGAGATTCCCCTGTCTATCTGTCTGTCTGTCCTCCCCCCTCCTCCCACCCATCCCATATGTGTCCAGGTGAGTATCCCCCTGCACTGTCACCATGGCGATACCTGGCCTGTGACGTCACTCTGCCGTAGTTCAGTGCTTGTGTCCTTTTTAATTTTACTCTGTCTTTCTCTCTGCTTTGTTTGGCTGATTATGAGTGGATTAAGCAATGTGTCAATCTCCAAAGTAGTTTGATTTTATATATTTTATATCTTTAATGTTTCATTCTTGTTTTTGGTTGTCTTTGGTTTGTTTATTTTTCTACAATTTCCTTCAGAGCTTGCTCTTTTCACAGCTTACGTGACAGAGTTTAAGTAGAGCTCATTTTTAGTGAAGGGGGTTTGAGCAAGGGAGGAGATTTGGACTTATGGACACTGAAAAGGACTTGCAGTGGTCAGCCATGCCAAGCTTAGAAAGAAGTGATTCAATTGGTCTGCTCCTCTCCCGGGTAGTGTCGCAGTGACAGTGGCTCCACTCACACTCTCAACACACACACAGTCACTGAGGCTGTCCTTGATAAACTTGGCATTCTGGTTTAACAAGACTGCAGCAGTGAACAGCCGCAGGAGGAGATGAGGACTAATATCTGTTCTATATCACACACTGACAAAACATCAGAGTATAAACACAATTTCAGTAGATAAATTTAGAAAGTCAATTTGGATGCATCAAATATACTGCCCTTGGTGGCTGCAGTAAGCTGTGAGAATAGCCAGTATTTGGTTCACTGTAGCTTTTTGGTCTCTTTGCACTTGAAGGCAAAATTCTCTAACCCCAGCACCCTATGCTCTATAAGCAGGCTGTCTCCGAGCTGGTCACATGACCTAGTTTCAAAAACTTCACTAACACGTTGCTCTGTGTTTCTTTTCTCAGGACGCACCGACCCTGTGCCCATTATCATCAAACATGACGTTATGGGGATGGGACGAATGGAGATGGAGGTGAGATGCCTTTTATGGACCAGACACATGAAACACACAGCTCTGGAGCGTATATTTACAGTAGATGATAAAAACTGCTACAACAATATTAATCCAGAAAAAGACGATGTAACTTTTCCAGTAGGGAGTCCGCTACTCTCAACATGATATTGCTTTGCCTTTACGTGCATTCTTACTGTGAGCGCTGTTAAGTTTAATGCTATACTGTGGAACATTCCGGGCAGAGTAATGCAAGAAAGGTTAGATAGTGCACGTTTTAATACACACAAACAAGAACTATTTTATGAGACACATGCCAGGTATAGGAGTGATGACTACTCGCTTAGTTTAAAAAGTATTTACACTTTTGTGACTTGAGGTATCTTGCTTTTGTAGCTTGACTATGCAGAAGATGCCACAGAGAAAAGAAGAGTTCTGGAAATTGAAAAAGAGGACACAGAGGAACTACGGCAGAAATACAAGGTACATCGTTTTGTTCTTTGAAAATGGTTCCTGTTTATAGCAGCTATGTACATGCAAATCATTGATGCAAATTCTGCTGTCAACGCTTCCCTTTTTCTTTCAACTTTAGGACCAGGTGGAAAAAGAAAAGGCCATCGCAAAGGCTCTGGAAGACCTGAGAGCCAACTTCTACTGTGAGCTGTGTGACAAGCAGTACACCAAGCACCAGGAGTTTGACAACCACATCAACTCATACGACCATGCTCACAAACAGGTAAACCAGATATACCAACCTTAACAAGTACAAGAAAATAGTTTATAATTATATTGATACTATGTCTGTTTGTGAACACAGAGACTGAAGGAGTTAAAACAGAGAGAGTTTGCAAGAAATGTGTCATCACGTTCTCGGAAAGGTGGAAAAAAGCAAGAAAAAATGCTGCGTCGATTGCATGTGTTGGCTGAGCAAAGGAAACAGCAGGACAGGTAATTGTGCAAACAGTGCCCTCTAATGGTTGGATCGCAGCGATGCCATTTGCCAAGTCTGTTAAATGTTGAATGTCGTCATAATTTAAATGTTTTCTACATTTTTTGTTTCAGTACTCCTGGAAGTGGACCGAAGTTTAAAACCACTACAGTAGCCGTGGATGGAGAAAATATTGAGGATAGTGACATGGCGTTAGAAAACATGCCAGAAATTGCATTGGAAGCCCCAGTTACAGACAAAAGTGAACAAGCATCGCCAAAGCAAGGCTCGACCATCAGCTTCTCTCTTGGTAAAAACAGTTCCTCCTCACCTACTCCGAGCAGCGGCGGATCGAAAGTCAGCGTTTCCTTTTCATTTGCGAAGAAAACGCCAGTGAAGCTCGAGACGGCGGCTGCTGTGTTCACCGATCACGGCGAGGAGATTGTAGAAGAAGGCGAAAGTCAAAATGGAGAAAAGGCTGCAGGACAAGAGGAGGGAGCGGGGGGAGGTACAGAGAGCCCCAAACCAGGATCAGAAGGGGGTGAGGCAGTAGAGGCAGTTACAGTAGCCCCCACAGAAGAGGAACAACAGCCTGACGATGGGGCGTCTCTAGCTTCGACTCTGAACAAACTCAAAATGATGATGAAGAAAGAGGAAGGGTATTGTGGGCAGGAACCTCAGTACTATCACTATATCCCGCCTGCTCACTGTCGGGTCAAGCCTCACTTTCAGTTCTTGTTATTCATGAAAGCAACAGACCAGAATCAAAGCAAAGAGGAGGAAGACAAGGAAAAAGAGGAGAAAGAGGGGGAAACTACTGAAGTTACCCAAGAACAGACGGAGGCTAATGTAAATGAATCTACGGTAGTTATAAATGAGGTGAAGCTAGCCAATGTAGCTGAAACAAAAAACAGTGAAAGTAAAACGAATGAAAATAGAACTAGTGAAAATGCATCGACCAGTGAGAATAAAGCCACACGAAGTAAGAAACAGTCAAAGAAAAGTACAAACGAATCAACAACAGTAAAAGAGATAAAAGAGATAGAAAGTAACCCAACATCAGCACCAGAAGCTGAACCTCCACCTCCAGATGTGAAAAAGGAGGAAACACCACCATGTCCAGCGAACACAACACCCCCTGATACTACCTCTGCACCTAAAGCTGACAGCACTCAAGAGGAAGTAAATTCAGACCAGGGCCCCAAAATACCCACTGGTCCTTTTTTCCCAGTTTTGAGTAAAGACGAAAGCACTACTTTACAGTGGCCCTCTGAGCTTCTTGAATTTACTAAAGCCCAGCCCTCTCTGTCGTACAGCTGTAATCCCCTTTACTTTGATTTCAAATTGTCTCGTAATAAAGGTGTACGTAATGCAAAACTATCAAAATCTCCTAAACCCGAAGGATCAGATGAAAAGGTACAAACTGCTTCAACAACTGAAGCTGATTCCACTGATAAACCCGGTTCAAGCGCCGACAAAGAGAAGGCAGCTCCAAAGGAAGAACCTGTACAATCAGACGGTGATGCACTGAAAGCAGCAAGTGGCAGTGCCAAGAAAAAGAAGAAAAAGAAAAAGCACAAGAAGTCGTCCAAACATTCAAAGCGCAAAGAAAAGGACAAAGGAGCAGGTGAAGAGGCAGAGGGAGAAGGGGAATCAGCCCAAGAAAAAACTAAAAAGAAGAAAAAGCACAAACGAAAGAAAAGCAAAAATAAAGGTCCAGACCAAGAGGAGGCTGCAGGTGAGGAGAAAGACAAACCTAAGGTCAAGTCCGAGGATAAAGTGCCATCAACTCAACCGACCACAGTGAGTGGAGCCACTGGCAGCACTGGAGCTGAACCAGGGAAGAGGAAACGTGCTACAAAAGAAGTGCCTTCTAAATCTGGAGCAGAGGAGGGAGCGTCTGCAAAAGGCAGTGATAAACCAAACTCACTGGAGGAGCACAGTGGCACCAAGCGCCAGAAGACTGATGCGAGTGTAGTGCAAAGTGCCTCCTGCTCCACATCTGCCCAGAAGAGTCCGGCTTCTGGTCGACCCCCCAGCAGCGACAGTGAGGACGGGGGCTCGAACCAGCGCTCGCGCCATCACAAGTCCAGCCCCCGAGACCGCAGGCACCACAGCGAGGAGTCGGGCCGCTCCCACAGCCGCTCCCCCCGACGAGGGGAGGGGGGGGCCGCCCCCCCAGCCGCTCCCCCCGACGAGGGGAGAGTAGTCGAAGGGGCAGTAGTCGGAGACGACATCGTGGTCAGACCTCTCGCAGTCGCTCTTACTCCAGCAGCTCAGAGCGCTCCTCTCGAGGCAGCAGCCGCTACAGCCACCGCAGCCGCAGCTACTCTGAGAGTTACAGCGACTACAGCACAGAGGGGCGCAGGCGCCGCCATTCCAAACGCTCATCAGACTCTGAGTATGAGAGACGGGGCAGCAGAGGGCGCAGGCGTTCCAGGAGGCATCAGTACTCTTCCTCTTCCTCCGACGACTCACGCTCCGCTCACGGCAG
>KN483338.1:51228-61305 GCA_000787095.1 Periophthalmodon schlosseri | reverse complement strand
CGCGCGCCCCCCCCCCCCCCCGCCGCTAACCTGGCACCCGCCCCTCCTCCCCCTGCTCTGCAACAAATCCACATCCAACAGCCCACTGTGTCTGTGGCCTCTGGGACCTCCATCACCACAGTGCAGCACGCCATCCTACAGCACCACGCTGCCACAGCAGCTGCCATGGGCATCCACCCTGCTCACCCACACCACCCACACCCAGCCCACGCCCAGCTCGCCCAAGTACACCACATCCCTCAGCACCACCTCACCCCCATCTCCCTCTCCCCTCTGGGTCCCTCTCTCGGTCACTCTTTAGGACACTCTCTGGGACATGCTGGCCTCATTCCGGCCCATCCCACTGCCTTCCTCTCTGGACAGCCCATCCACATCATCCCAGCGTCTGCTCTTCACCACACTCCTCTGGCCCTGCACCATGTCCCCCACACGGCTCTGTACCCCACTCTCTTCACCCCGCGGCCCTCTCAGGCCGCTGCAGCAGCAGCGCTCCAGCTGCACCCACTGCTTCATCCCATCTTCTCAGGGCAGGACCTCCAACACCCTCCTAACCATGGCTCTTGAGGAATGCACATTTTACCAAACCAGCCATATAAAATTGTCACATTATTGGTCACATGATCCAGTCAGTTTTCTTCTGGCCTACAGTGAGATAACCTAAGAGACACTAACTTTTATTAACTGTTCTTTAGCCATTACCATTTGGTAATGACCTAAATCTTTAAGGTGTTTTATAATACCTCTGACACTGGTGTTTATTAAGAAAATTTTTAAACGAGCAAACTACTGGAGTTTTTGTTTTACACATAAGTTTCTTAATCTGCTCAGTTTGCAGTTAGCCAAAGAAATCTACATACATATAATGGCTGACTTGTTAAGTAAATCATGTCAGGAAGAGGGTCACGGCATCAAGTCAAAGCATGCAGTTCAGGCCTGCTCTTATTTCTACTTATAATGTGAAGCCCAGTGATGATGGTCATCTTAAATTCAGATCTAGTTTCCAAACATGGTACCATCATTTTTAAATAAGAGTGAAGCTTGTCTTCATTACTCTGAGGTAAAGCTAATGTTTCTTGTGGTAAGGGTTTATATGAATGAATTGCACTGATATCTGTACATGACAATGATGCTTTTTTGCATCATGTAACAATACGATTGTAGTATACTGCAATAATTGTATTTTTTCTGTTTTTAAATTATTTTCCTAAATGCTCTTTTAGGAAGAGCTTTTTTGCTTTTGTGTAATTTTGTAAATATAACTGCTGTAGATTAACCTGATGTAACCATTGTAGAGGTTAAAACTGCTACTGAAAAACAGAACAAGTTTAATGGACAACAAATGTATCCAGGTAATTTCTCTTATACTTGTAAAGACTGCAGAGGACGTAAACATTAACAACATGTCAGTAGCAACTATTATTTTTTAAAAGAACGACTTTGTTTTGGCAAATAAAATGTTGAGTTCATATATTGCAAGTGTCCTTTTTACTCTGAACACCAGGTGGCGAACTCGTCTTGTACACGTAAGAGCCACGGTTTTATTATACAGTACATGTGGTTTTCATGAAAGACACACATGCTGAACAACAGAAAAATAAGATTTTTTTTTTTTATTATGAACTAAGTCAGTCACATAGTGGGACTTAACAGGATAAAGATGGTAGAGACATGAGTGTAGATGAACCTAGGAAAAGAACGCATGGTGTTAAATGCTTTTCTAATGAAATATTTTTAAATTCGCAATAATATCTACAGTAGCAATCCACCATGACACACTCAAGTCTCAGAGCTGTGGTTCTCTGGCAATCATATACATAAGAGCAAAAACAACATTTTATTAAAATATTTGATTTGCCAAACTCTGAAATATAGTAAACATTTTGTATACATTAAGTTAAAATACAGAATTAGAAAAGTAAAGAAGATAAACCGTTCTTTAAGAGGCCGGACGACATTAACACTGATAAACAAAAGCATAAAGCTATTTTCATCATAAGTGGTCTTAGAAAAGCATGTGTATATGGCAGTGACTTTCTATGGGCTTAAATATTCGCTATTAAGATCTATGAAGTATGTTCCTGGTGGTACAAAAACTGCAATGGCATTGAGGCAACTACACATTTTATCTTTGTGCCAATTTTCATATTAATTAGGGATGACAAAAATACAAAGTCCATGATGTATTCCCGCTCTTGTCCAGTAGGGGGTTGGTCAGCCGAGGTATCTGATCACTAAGAACATAAAGACACAGGTCGCCAGCATCCCTCCAATCATGATGAACTTATCTTGAGTAGCCCTCCGCTCTATTAGCCTCATCACTGTATTTGAAAGGCCCAACATGTTTGCCACGTCCAACATCTTCTTATGAGTTCCCTGCACAAAAAACAAAAACCTTGATTGTTCAAACAGTAATTAGTCCAGCCACTACAAACAATTACATGTTCAAACTGCGCTAATTGGTACAGACTAAAGATCAACACTAGTACTGACGCAATACTTCGTCAGAGGGTTTTTGATGAATAAGACACACCCAGATAAGAGGAGGCCTGGCGCATCTCCACCCTGGAAACAAAGCCTCCAGTCTAGCTTAGAAAATCCAGAATGACATCTCTGTATTCTTCATACAGATTGATATCAGTCTGGTCTCCACGTCCTCTGGTGCGTCTCAAGCCCGGTCAAACGTGACCGTACAATCAGATCTGGGGTTTTTTTTCAGTGACGCATGTGAAATGAAAGAGCTCATTGGTCACCTGTGATTTACAAATAAAATCAAATGTATCTCACCTCAGATTAACAGAGTTTAGTGATTCTGCAGAAATCCACAACGTTTATCAGCCCCCTGTGAGGTTTTTTCCTTTTTTTTTTTCAATACAAACAGACTATACGTGTCCCCAATTGGTTAATCCACCTGTCAATCATGCCCATTTGAAAACAGGGAGAGTCACCGGTGACCGGACTCAACATCTTCGTAAAGTATTGAAGAAGTGTGTTTTCTGGATCCCAGGCAAATAACAGACTATTTTATATTAAGAAAACTGTCTTCCTTCATAATTTTAACAATGCATCTTCTTGATTTGATCTTCTCTACTTGCAGACTCCATGAACTGCTCCCCCTTGTGGATTGATTATTTGTGTAAAAATCATAGAAAACGTGACGAACCTTGAGTGTGCCCCTCTGATCTCTCAGTCCATTGAGGATGCCGCTGCCGCTGCCTATCAGGTCGTCCATGCCTCTGTGTGCGTTGTGCAAGCTTGAGTTTAACTGTAGAGTCTCATCTATGGGTATGGAAGTATCAGCATCCTGTTAAAGAGAAATTACACTTCACTTTTTAAATTATGTCAGATTTATGAATGAATAATGTCCATGGCAGACTTCAAATACTTTGGGGTTTATTATATATGCCTGTAGAGAAGAATACAGCAAAATAATCTGCAGTAGTAAAAATAAAAATTGAACTGTGATCTGATCCTTGTGATGAGCTGTTGGGTGATATTGTTCCCTAATGATTCAGTCCTATATTTAAAATTGGCTCTTGTGAGTTTTAAGGCATGTTATAATGTTGTTACCTCCTCAAAAACATACCTGGAGTTGTGTTTTGTTTCATAAACACATGTTTGAGTAAATCTTTTTATTAGTCTGTCTACATCTCCAAAGCTCAAAATGCTCTGTTCCACCTTGTGATGTCATTAGACGAGAGTTTTCAAGTTAACAGCTACATTTTACTTTCAGTAGTTCAGTTCAGTAGAGATCGGCAATTCCAGAGCTGAAATCATCCAAACGATTCTAGTGTGTATTAGATATATGGAGTTTAAAAACACAGTGGAGCACTTCCTGTATTACCATGTGACATCGCAAGGTGGAACAGAGTATTTTCTGTTTGAGAGAAGAACTCAGCCTAAATATGCAGGGTTTGTGCGTGAAACATATGAAGGAAACAAAACAACTCCAGGTATGTTTGTGATGAGGAAACAACACTATAACATAGATCAGAAAATACTGTAATATGGGCCCTTTAAGCTAAACTGGCTCAAAGGGCCGACGGTCGTAACATTCTGCCTGACGTTTATTGAACTTGCATTGGTTGTGAAGGTTCGGCTCATCAGCTCCTCTCTCTCTCGCTCTTGGGCTTCTCTGGTGTATCGTCTGTGTTGGAAATTTTGCAAAGCAGTCCGAATATGCTGAGTGTCATATTTAAGCTGGTCCACTCGTCTGGGAGAAACAAAGAAAACAAGTTATGACGTTTGTATTATTTTATATGATCTAAAACTTTTGATTAGATCATTTTATAACGTTGAGACTTGCCTGTAGCGTTTAATCACACAAAGTATTCTAATAACACATTTTTCCTGTAAATCTTGCCTATTCTGAAAATCAGCTAGGATCAGAGAGGAGAGTCGTGGGATGGGGTGCACTCTGTCCCCTACGGCCTGTTTACCCAGCTCAAAATGAATCTTTGCCCAATGCTACAGGAATGCTGGTGATGATGGGAGACTGTGAGGATATGTTTTCATAGATCCACGTCGCCACAGGCCAGGACGGGGCTGTCTGTCTGTCTCGTCCTCTTACACCCCTCCCTCCTCTCCCCTCCCTCCCTCCTTCTGCCCTCCTCCCCCTCCCTCCCCCGTGTCATTATGAGATATATGGCTTCCCCCCCGGTGCTGCCAACTCTGGGGCTTTTTGCTCACCTCCAATTGATTTAATCCCAACTTACAATTTAGCGTTCTGCCGGCGGTTTGGTGGCTCTTTGCTGGCGAGGATCTCAAGACGTTCTAACTGATTGAAGATCTGCTCGATTCTTCCAAACAGCTCATTTTCTAATACTAAAAATGGAAAATAAATATTGATTTATGACTGTAATCAATTTTTTTTGAATTCCTCAGTAAGTTGTAATTTGTTTGATTGGATTTGATTTAATGTTCTGTAATTATCAAATGATGGAGGACAGAAGCCAGTAGGTGAGGCAATACCTTACATGGTTTACTGTTGTTTATACTTTTATAGCAAATAAATCAATTTTATATTGACTTGCAGATAAGATGTGGCAGATATAATAAGTGTTTGTTTGGGGGTTTTTTTATGTTGACCCAGTAATTACAGAGAGATTGCCCATAACGCACACTAAAACATCTGGACTTTGGCTGCGTTAAGATATCATGTCAAAACTTTACTGATTCTACAAATAATAGCAAAGGGCACTTAAACAAGTAATAGCTGCAATAGTAACTTTATCTTTGCATGGCTAGATAAAAAGTAAACATTGCTTTGGTGTTTCGTCATCTGCATTTGGGTTCTTTACGTTTGGGGGTGTAACGCTTTTTTTTCTGTCCTGCGGGGTGACTCTCCTTTGTAGCAAAATACAAAGATTATTTTCAAAAAAACAAATCAGTTCTACAATGACTGTAAGGAAGCCTTTTCACAACAATTACATTTTTTTTTTATCATGCCTGTTGATGTGATTTCTCCTGTCAGCCTGCTGGACACACAAAATTCTAATAAATGACTTAATATGTCTCTAGTGCTAGTTTAATAATTATGTGACTGTCCCATCTTAAAGAACATATTTTTAACAATTAGAATGGTATTTTTCTCAGGAAATATTGCATGTCACACCGCAGGACATCACACTGACGCATGCTCAAAGTTTTTCAGAAAAGTTGGATTTTACAAAAATAAGAAAATGATATTTATGAATTTTGACCTGGAGCTTAAACCCTTAACCCCAGAGCTTTTCCTGGTGCAAACATGTCCTTCTAGTTTTTGTGTAACGGTCTTTTTAAATGTGTGATTTTTCATGTTACACCACAGGACACCGTTTGGATTACAGCATTAAACCTCTTGTATCTTTTTTTTAGATTTAAAGTAGTGATAAAGGTGTATTTTTTTCATTCCAGATTTTTTTAAGGAAAGTGTTACAGTCACAGCGCAGGACATTTTTACGTTTTTTGTTCAAATACAAATAAATGAAACGCAACTTCATTCTAAAATGATGTGTAATTTAAAGAATACATATCTGTGCACAGTTGAGTTGAATTTTGGAAGAAGAAAATTATTATTTAGAAAGTCATTTGAAGAGATAACGCCGAAAATGGGCGTCACGTCAAGTACCCATTTAACAATGTAAGGTGATCTTCTTAATCATTTCATTAGCATTAGGTTCCCAGGTCCTTCACTTTACCTTAAACATAATCTGATGTCATACTTTGAGAAGACGAGGGGTGTGTCTGTTGCCTGGCTCCCACGCATATGTACAGTCTATGCTCCCACAATTATCTAAAAAGAAGCCCTCCCAAACATCTGTCACTGCATCCACCCAGCTGCTTCCGGCCCTGGCACCAGCATGGCACCACCAGCCACAAAAACACCCACCCATGACCAGCGTGTCAACTGTCAATCCACCATTACACAGGCAGCAAATAAAACAGACACCAAGAGTGAATCATAGCACAACTACTTCAATATAATTGGACACTTGTGACAAGACTGTTATACAATAATGAATGGGTTACTCACAGTGCACTGACTCTCGATCTGTCCTCTCCAGGTTTCCCATCAGTGACTGGACCTCTTGAATTTGTCTAATCAAAAAGAAATACATATTAACTACATTAACATCGGACAAATCTTTAAAACGCACCTGTTATTACTGTACAAAAACTAGAAGATTCCATATGCTGTCCTCTTCTGCTTTCATTCTTACAACAGGTACAACAGAAAAAGGCAACAAACTCACTTATTAGTTTGGTGATAAAGCGTCTCCATGGCTCGATATCGTAGCGTTGTGCCGTGTACTTTGTGATTTTTAAATTTATTTCCCAGGGCAGCTCTGATCTTACAGGTAACTTAGCCGAGTTAGCTGTTCGGCTAACACTGGACTGGAGGAGTGAACACGTCATCAGCTGTGTACGGAAGTCGTAAAGCGGAAGTGCAACGTCAACTGAGATAGGACAAAAAATGAGAGCGCTCACTCTGCTTCTGTGGATAGTATGCGTACATAAACTAGACTTTTATTTTTTGTGATCTCTAATAATATAAAAAAAAATATACATCTACTACGCTACACACTTTGATATGGAGAAGTGGTTAAAAGTGTTACTTTGTGAGCTTTTTCAAACGACAATAGACGGTCTTGTTCGATTAGCTCGCAGATAGAGTTGGACAGTATTCAGTTCTATAAACGATTAAATAAAGATTAAAAAAAATAAGCTTATTACCCTTTATTTTTGGTTAGATTTATGCAGTATCTATTATATTTTTTTTAATCGATCTTTTAGTAATATTATGAGATACCCTCAAATGTCAAGGTGATAAACAAGTTTTATCAAATGGATTTAAGTGTAAAAGTGAGAAGGACTTATACAACCCCTTTTTCAGATAATTGGCCCCTCTAATTCTTATGAGTAGCCTCCTAGACTACCTAGATCTCAGTATTTCAATGTGAGATGGGAATAGGGTGACTGGACGTCTCTATTTACCGGAGACAGTCCCAGTTTTGAGCCCTGTGTCCCATGTCCCAGCAGATTTATCCAAAACCAGTGATCTGTCCCAGTTTTATATAAAAAAATATCCCAGGTTTTGACCAATTTGATACCCACCAACAGTAAAGAAGGGAATATAGTTATTTGTTTAGCTAGAATACCAAAAAATGCTTGAAAATGAGCATAAGGTAAAGAAGTCCCACAGATCGAGAATGGGCCATGTTATGCGCTCTTTTCACAATTTTATTTATACCAACTATACCAACCCAGGTGTGTCCCAGTTCTGAATTGTGAAAATCTGGTCACCCTAGATGGGGAGATCACCTAGCCCTCGTATAAATGTGTGCAAGTTTCAGACTGGATGTGCGATGCCACTCACTGTCCCTTGGTACGTCAGCCTTTCGTGATGCATATGTTTGATCTAGTGTTTCTTTTGATTTCTATTGCTGGAAGATGTGATATGAGACATCCTTTTCCCAAGCTCCCACAGCACTATAACACATTGACATATGACAGGACTGGCTCTGCAAAACATGTCCTGAGGGTGGTTTGTGTCAGCTCACCTTGACTCACTCTAATTAGCCTATCCTCTTTTTTCCACAAATAGGTGTCATGATATCAGCCCGTCCATCCTGCGCTTCCTTCTCGCCTGGAGACACTGGAGACACCAAGACTAACGATATCAACTAGAGGTCACGTTACAAAGACCTCTATGAAGAATCGTGTTAAGTCAGAAGGTGAGTTTTTCATCAATGACTGGCTGTGTGAAAGTTCCGCGCTTAAATTTCCCAGATCAAGCTAATGACCCCATTTCGCAACTTTGGTTTCGCTAACAATTCGGTGACGAAGTGATCACCCTGAGGTGCTACTTGACATGTTAACACAATGATGCCTCACCTTGCTCCCTGTATTCAGAGCTAACTGTACTAATTGCCTTGATTAGCATCTTAACCCAATCAATGCAGTGAACTGTGACAAGCTCCTGTTTTGTATTGAAAGCTATGTATTTGTTTACCCCACTGAGCAACCATGCACTCAGCAGACATCTCAGACAGTTTTCCTGATGGTACTTGAGTTGATGGTTGTATCTTCAGGCTAGACTCCCTCCAACAGTGGTCCTTTTCACCAGCCCCCGCATGTCAAAACTCTGGGATCTGTTCATGCCACTTCTTGCTCCAGCGGTTTAACTTTTTTCCTTTTTTTTTGGTTGTCATAACACATCCTCAGGGCAGCAGGGTTGGAGGTGTATGGCTTTAACTACCTGCACAGGGGGAAAAGCAGAGGAACCTTCCCATAGCGTATGCGAGGATAGCATTAGCTTTGTTTCTGAAGGTCAATGGGGTTTTCACTGTCTGTCCTTTGTCTTCTAGCCCCCGGGAGAGGATGACACGAGCTTACTTGTCTTCCTCCACACCTGAGCACCACAGGCGAGAGCAGCGTCTGAACTCCAGGTGGCCTACATCAGCGCAAATTAATGTCAAAATGAATGGGGATAGCCTCTTCGCCATGTTGTGGATCTTTAAAATATATTTACCATACATCCTTCTTGACTAGCAGGCACTTTTGGTATGGCTGTTGTTGACAAGCGCAGAGGCCTAACCCGGACAATCAGAACGGCTGCTTTTAATTATACTCAAGGGATTTTTAAAAATAAAATATAAACATACACGCTAAAACTTTTACAACACAATGAAGCGCTGCTCAAATTATTAAGTCCTGAATAGTACAAATGACTAGTAATACTATATAATGTACTATGTAAAAGTATTTTTTGATAACTTGATATACTTAAAACTATTGGACCTGGGGTGGGAGATATGCGAAAAAAAATAATATGATTTTCAAGAGATAAGATCACAAATTTGATTTTACCGTGATTCAACAAGGGAGTGTCTTTATATACGTTATGAAGAAGTAACTAAAGTCATCTACCTCTTCTCATATTTCCCACTTCATTGTGATTGGTTAAATCCACCTGTCACTCATAATGGAGCATAACAGAGGCTGCCCAGTAGGAGTGAACTGAAACAAACTGAGTCAGAATACGCTATCACCAAAATAGCAGATCTTCTCAGGGATCAGCCCTAATTTCACCTCTTTTCAGCATAATTTTACAAGCGTGGCTGCAAGTTGCGAGTTAGTCACAATTATTCTGATCAGACTAATCGACTATTAAAATAACTGGTGATTAATATTGCAAAAAAAGAACTGTTTGTGATTTTCATAAACGATAGGCTAAGGATTTTCTAACTTTTTGTCGGTTAAATCAGTTATCATGTTCTGCCCTAAGAGGCGACTGCTGTTGTGATTTTGGGCTTTACAAAAATAAACTGAATTGAACTGAGATGATTAGCCGATATTTGCACTTTTTAGCGTATCGGCTATCGGCCTTAAATCTCCAGCCCAGGCCGATATTTTGTCTGGGCCGACCAGATGCCTAAAGAATCCACATAAAGCTTTATTTGAACACTTTAATGTGAAGAGGACGCTGCACAAAACTTGACTACATCTCTCTTATCCACTTTGTAGTAAAACAGGGCTGTGGATGAGTTTGTAGTCATTTCAAATTGTTTAATATGGGGAAGATAATCAAAATTGGCC
>KN483338.1:22787-51157 GCA_000787095.1 Periophthalmodon schlosseri | reverse complement strand
CTATAAATAGGTCAACGGTTTCTCTGGATTCTAAACAATCAGTATTGACGTCGGGCATGAAAAAATCCATATCTCTCAATAGACTTTGTTTGTAAAGGTTCTCTCTATAGCTAAAAGTCTTTATTGAGCATATTTTGACCTATTTATAGTAGTTTATAGTTGAAATTGACTAATCGGAAAATAATTCTTGACTAGTTCACTAAAATAATGGTTAGTTTCTGTATATGTTTATGTTGTTTTGTGTTTCTGTATATGTTTGTTGGTTTAAGCATCTGCCTATTTTAACTTTAACCATTATGATCTCTATATTAGCAGATCTGTATCACACTTCTACTGTACGGGTTTGACTTTTCTTGCTATTAAGGAATCCAGACAGCGCAGCCTACTTTTATAAATCTTTAATGTCAGAAGATTTCAGGGTCTTTAGACTTGAGTTACATGTCTGTGTGGTCAACAGTTCATAACAGAATGGCATTTCCTGGGGTTCAAACGAAAATCACCCGAAATCAACCCACCCTTTTGTCCAGGGGGGAGCTACTACGACAGTAAAGAGAGAAGATTAAAGTGCTCACTGAACCATGACTACCTTATACTGCTATTTTACTCATTAAGAATAAATTATATGTTATTGGGTTTCCTTCATCATATTTAATTATGTTTTCCCGTCAATATTATACGTACATCAACACTTATTGCAAAAGACAGACAAAGTGAGGATGGAAATTATGGGGAGCAGAAAGCGCCTTGGGTCAACAGTTTTTGGATACCAGTCATTTCTGAGAGGCACACTGATCTTCTCGGGACGCCTCAGGAGATGATCAGTTTAACTTTGAAGCTTTGATGAGACAATGAATGAAAGTAAATGAAGGCCTGTCACTGTTAACCCACATGCACCCGGTGTCCATTTTGACTCTAGGTAAAGTTTTGAATATGTATGTATGTATATGTATCTATATTTGAAACCAGAAGTTTACATACACTATATAAAAAGACACATACGCTTTTTTTTTCTCACTGTCTGACATGAAATCAGACTAATGGCAATGGTACCAAATACGAATGAAATGTATGTAAACTTCTGACATTGAAGAAAGTCATGAAAAATTGTCTAAAAAAATCCTTCTCTCAATATATATAATTGGCATTTAACAAATAGAAATAATTTTGCTAATCCTAATCGACCTAAAACAGGAAAAGTTTAGTCTGATTTCATGTCAGACAGTGAGAAAAAAAAAGCGTATGCGTCTTTTTATATAGTGTATGTAAACTTCTAGTTTCACCTGTCTATGTGTTTTAATACAGTTTCTTGTCACGATAATACTAGTTTCAACTTGATTCCAATACTACGTAAAAGGCTTGATTGATACTCAATACTAATTCGAGACCCCCATAATGATTAAAAACAAAAAACACATATTTTAGAAGAATAGAATGTAATTTTCAACACACAGTAATTGTAGTAGTTGTTTAAAGGTCCTATATTACGCAAAACTGACTCATGTGAGCTTTTAGTCATGTTAAAATGTTGTTACTTCATCAAAAACATACCTGCAGTTGTGTTTTGTCTCATTCACACATGTTTGAGTGACCCTGCATGCATTAGTCTGTCTAACGCTCCAAATCTCAAAATGTTATGTTCCACCTTGTGATGTCATGCAATAGTAGTTTTCAAGTTAACAGCTACTTTTTACTTTTTGTTTAGTAGAGACTGGCATTTCCGGGAATGAATTTATCCAAATAATTGTTTTGGATTCTGTTTAAGAGAAGAACTCAGCCTAAATATGCTGGGTTTGTATGTTAAACATGTGAATGAAACAAAAAACACAACTCCAGGTGTGTTTGTGACGAGGAAACGTTATAACATAGATCAGATCAGTTACCACGTGGTCTTGTAGTAGTTCTGATCATATATAATAATACTACTAATAATAACATCCTTGTCTTTTTTTTAAATTTACATTTTCTAAGTGTTTCTTGCGCGTGCATTTTGAATTTTCTGCCACTAGGGTTCACAGTTCTACTTGTTGTGTTAGTCCCAAGCCTGGGTGAATTACAACGATTAAGGCAGTGCATCATCCAGTGCACAATAAGGAAACAAAATGCTCTCTGCAAATCACACTACAAAAGGCAGATGTTTTTTGTGAATACCCAAAAGGAGAATGACACTCCAACAGTTTATTCAGTTTATATTGATCCTAACCACATTAGAATAGCGTATATACAACTCTAAATGAACGCATACTATCACTTTTCACAATTCCCAAACAACACAACAACTTCACAGGCTTCTTTTTTGTGCATTGTGTTACGTGTACTGCGGTGAAAGTGGTCTCAGCTGAGTAAATACGATCTTTTGAAGTTATAACAATATTCTTTTTACTAGATCTTTTTATATAAGATGGCGCTCTGTGGCTTTATTGTTTCTCTGTTGTCGCACAGCTGCATGTTTAGTCTGACCTCAAAGCCGGGATCCATCTGCCGGGCCCCACGCAGCAGCCCTGTGGCCATACCACCTGGGACTCCGGGATGAGAGATACTGTCCACGTCGTCTTTGGGCTGGTAATTCTCACACAAACGCGGCAACATGGCGTGGAGTTCCCCCCGCGTGCCCACTCGATAACATTACACATTATTAGACCCTTATGCGGTCAACTTTTTTATCCTTGTCCTAGTATGAGGTGTGCAATCAGAACTGTAAGTAAACTTAAATAATCCACATACAATACATTAACCACTTCCTGAGTTTTGTCAGTTTTATTTGATTTGATCTGATTCACTGTTGGACCAAAACTTCTGTTCTGTTTTTTTATGTGTTTATTTTCTACCCGATATAAGAACTGCTTGTCAGTCACATTCCCTCTTCAAATGGTGGTTTCAGTGTGAGGCTTTATGCCAGTTACACACTACAAAGCAGCTGAAGTGTCTTGTTCAAGGACACAACAACAGCGTGGGAGCGGAACCACTGATCTTCTGGTTAGTTGCAGCTTTACCTTATTTTACTTGAATGCAGTGGTGGAACGTAACAAAGTAAAAGTAGTAAAGTACTGTATTTAAGTATACATTTTAGGCATCTGTACTTTACTTAAGTACATTTTACAGTGGATACTTTTACTTCACTATGTTTGAGAGCAGGTATCTGTACTTTCTACTCCACTACATTTTTTGAACGAACCCGAGTATCTTTTTTATTATTGTTTGAGACCTGCTGAAAAAGTGGATGGGGTTTATTTTTAACACCTTGAGCAAAAAAAAAACAAAAAAAACAAAACAAATAAAAACAGCTAGAAAAACACTATTCAATTGTTTCTATTGAACAAAATTCAACACAAATCTTTATCAAAACCAATACATTTGAAGCTTTATTAGATCTCAAAATCTACACAAAATACTTTTACTTTTTACTCTTTAAGTACATTTTTAAACGTGTACTTTAATACTTTTACAGATTTTTTCATGTGATACTTTTCTTGAGTCTATTTTTCTTCCGGTATCTGTACTTTTATTTAAGTAACAAAACTGAGTACTTCTTCCACCACTGCTTGAATGCCATTATACTGTGGAACATTCCAGGCAAAGCAGAAATATCTCCATGGTGACAAGCAGGTGGCATGCCCTCCACCCAAAAAGTTACGCTGAAGTTAAGAGATGGAAACGTTTTTAGTGTTGGTGTAAATAGCAGGTATTCGAAACCTTTTTCTCAGAGGTGCAGCTTGTTGAGAGAACACCAGACCTACTGCTTTATCTGTGTTTTCCTCTCATGGACGTTGTTTGTGTGAGAAAGTTGTGTTTTCGTTCAAATGGAGGTCAGAGAGGGAGTGCCGAGCGTCAAACAGCGAGGAGGGAGTTATGTAGGTGCCTTATGGGGTTTTATCGTGTCCATGGTCCTATCACAGAGCATTCTGTGTAGGGATGTAAACCCAGGTGTCTGTGTGCATCATGGGAACAGACTCCCCCAGGAGATTCCCAGTGGGAGAGCACAACTGGAGGGTTCAACCAAAACTGTAACTGTAATGTAAATATCAGGCCCTGTTTGGTTAATCTGATTGGAGTATTGAGAGAAGGCAAGGCAAGTTTGTTTGTATAGCACAATTCATACAAAGTGATTCACAATACAAACAAATCAAAACTTAATCATCATACAATTAACATTAACAACATTAAAAGAGAAGAGAGCAGAATAAAAACCTGTCAGTCATATGCACAGCTGAACAGAACTGTTTGGAGCCTGGATTTAAACATTGTCAAAGTAGAGGCCTGTCTCACATCTTCAGAAAGACTGTTCCAGGTTTTAGCTGCATAAAACTGAAACCCTGATTCCCCATGTTTAGTCCTGACTCTGGGCACCAGCAGGAGGCCGGTCCCTGAAGTCCTCAGAGTGTGAGATGGTTCATATGGCACTAACATGTCGGAGATGTACTTTGGTCCTAGGCCATGGAGAGACTTGTAACAAGCAGAGCTGCTTTAAAGTCTGTTCTCTGAGCCACAGGAGCCAGTGCAGAGACCTGAGCACAGGACCCATTCACACACACATTCACACTCCAGTGTACGCAGACACTGCGGGCGAGGTGGGTTAAGTGTCTTCCCTAAGGACACAACAACAGCATTCATTTGTTGGAGCTGGAATCGCACCACCAACCTGTGGGTAAGTGGATTTGACCTCTCTACTAGTGATGTTTATGTTGTTCAGTGGACAAACACCAACTGAGCTACTGTCGCCCATGGCACACAATGTTGAGTACACATGTTTTTAATGATTACTGAATCAATTGGCAGTTATTTCAATAGTCCATAAATCACAATTAATCTGATTAGACATTACAATCCTACTCCCCACATAGATCTTAACTAAATGCTCTTAACATTATGCGCTGTGGAAAAAAATGTCCTGACCCGCATGTTGGGAATCACCGTGGACTAGAGTGTGGTCCATGTTGTTTAGTATCATCTTCTCTGCTGTGTCATGTGAGACTAGTGACGTTCTCAAGCTCTGCATGTAGACTTTGACAAAATGTGGTCTAAGAAACTCCATTAGTAAACTCAAAAAGTAAAATCTGCATATCAGTAATTATTTCAATGCTATAAATAATTACTAAACAAATTTGCAATATGTATTAAAAAGCAGGACTGTGCATTTCACATGTTTTTTTCCTCATCTCCCCCGTTGCTGTCATTTCAACTCCACCGCCCACCTAATCACCCTTGTACATGTGCGTGGATCTCTGGACACGTCTCTGTCTCATCGTCTTGTGCGGGTGCCCCGAGACCGTCACCGTGGCGACCCTCTACCTGTTCTCATAGAGGTTTGCGCTCAGCCCTGTCATAGCTCTAGGCGGTCCATGTTCTTGTTATGGGTTGAGCAAGTGCATTAGTCATTTCACATACCAAATTCCTACCACATGGCGTATTCCCCGGCTTCCATCTTCTTCTAAGACCGTACCAAATCATTTTCACCTTATGTACCTGTCTCCTTTGTCATTTCAGTTGTGTCTCATTGCGATGTCCAGGAGCGGGATTACTCTTGATGCCTTATAATCATCTTCTCTTCAATGCGGAAGTCTACGAGTTTGACCCAGGGCTCCCAGGTTCCTATTACGACCCGCTGTGTGTCCTTCCTTTGTCAAAATATCTACCAGGATTTCTATGCTTCAGTAAGAATCTACTGTTCCTGTGTGAATAAGTGATGCATAAACCCACGTGGCATGTTTGCTGCTATGGATAATATCTTTCTGTCTGCTCACTAAACAAAACGACGAGTCTTGTAAAGTTGTTCTAAGGTGTGGGCACCGTCCCGAAACGCACCATTGACCATAGCAATGTAGACATTACTAGAGCAAAAATGTGAATGCTAGTGTACATGTTTTCAGACTTTGTTTTGTTTTGAATGGGAACAAAATATTGCCTTTTAAAAAAAACAAAAAAGTACAAGGTTATGTTAGTAATTTTGTAGTATTCTGTAGTAGTTTTCTAGAATCTTTTGGTTTAGTTTTACTTCCAAATGGGTAGTAATTTGTTTACTTGAATAAATTAACTTCTAAGAAAGATATTTATTACATTTTTCTTCCTTACATTTTTTTTTGGCTGCCTCATTGTTTGTCATAGATAAAGTGTAGATAAAAGAGTAAGTTTTCTGGCTGGGGGTCCACCACCTGTTTATCACCCTTGAGATATGAATTCTTTTCCTGGAATGTTCCATGGTTTTTCTAGTATAGGTGTTTTATTGATAACGAAAACACCTTGGAAAACCATGCATGCCTTGCCTTTCCACAGATCTGACATGTATCTTTACCTGGTGTCTTGTCTCCGTGGAGATAGATGAGTTTAATCCCATATTGGGCGACAGTAGCTCAGTGTTTGTCCATTGATTCAAAGGTTGGCGGTTTGAATCCCGCTCTCGACATAAACACCATTGGTAGAGCGATCAAATCCACTGACCCGCAGGTTGACGGTGCGATTCCAGCTCCCACAGATGAATGCTGTCGCTGTGTCCTCGGGCAAGACACCCCTAGTGTCAGCGTACATCGGCGTATGAATGTGTGTGTGAATGGGTGAGTGGTCCCTTGATGTAAAGGCAGAAAAGCACTATATAAAAATGTGACCGTATTGTGGAACCTTCTTGGCGAAGCAACAACATATTCGTGGAGACAAGCAGGTGGCGTACTCTCGACCAGAAAACAAAATAAACGAAATAAAAATCAAATTAAAAAATAGCAAGTTGCTCAGTACGTGATGCCTACTTTCAATCTACTTGGGCGATATTATTTTGTAGTAACAGTGAAGCACAAATCTGGCTACACCTCTACACATCTGAATCCATCCATCTTCCGTCGGCATAGCACCCCGCACCTGAACCGGACAGGTGAGGTAGAGTTACACAGGCGTTACTTCACGTTGTGTTTGTCATCCACAGCGCAATAGTGAGAACAGAGGTAGCAACTGTAGCTGGAACCCGTAGCTCAAATCCAACTACAAACACACAGCCGGCGACCACAGGTGTGCGGAGCAGGTACGCACACAACCGTATGCAAAACCCCTCCGTCTCCCAGTCCAGCCCTCACCTGTCTCTGGTTCTCCGTAGCCCGGCAGAGCGGCCTCCCTTGGGGCTTGTGCGTGCGAATCCAGCCCCCATCCCCGTACCCCCCTCCACCGAAGCCACTGAGGGAAATGAAAGCTTTAGGAGTTCATTATAAAACAACAAGAGGTGCAGCGGGAGAGTGCTGCCAAGGCCACGAGCGATCCCCTCTGTTATCCGGCTTATGTCGCTCCAAGTCTCGGAGCCTCCAGTCTAGGTCTATGCGACACGGGGGGAAAACAAATACAGCTATCGTTAAATTAAATGTTTGTATGAGCTGTTATGTGTTGTGTCATGACAAACTGATTTGACGTTATCAGGGGCGGAAAATAGTTCATTACGAATATTTGCTTCATGTATTTTTTGGGTAGTTTTTTCAGTAGAGTTTTAAACCTGTACTTGCCCCAGTGGTGGAAGGTAATGAAGTACAAGTAGTAAAGTGCTGTACTTAAGTAGAATTTTTAGGTACCTGTACTTTACTTAGAATTTTACAGTGGACACTTTTTACTTTTACTTCACTACATTTGAGAGCAGGTATCTGTACTTTCTACTACACAAAATTTTTTAACTGGACTGAAAAGTAGGGGTGATTTGAGGGATTGAGGTGTTATTTTTACCGTTTTCGTGGTAACATCTTGACTAAAGTTTTCGAGTTCAAGCATCAGCTTTCAGTAAACAAAAATAAATACACAAAATTCATAAGAAAACTTGGGATAAGAGAGATAACATAAGAAACTGATCAAAATATGTGTATATATATATATATTTTTAATCAATATCTCTACATTTAACACTTGTGTAAAGTACTTTTATTTTTTACCCTTAAAGTACAATTTTAAATGGCTACTTAAATAGATTTGAGTAACTTTTTACCTCTGTATCTGTACTTTTACTTAAGGAACAAATTGAAAATTCTACTTCTGCTACTTCTACAGAACATTACATTACTACTTGTATTTCGTTATCTTCCACCACTGAGTAATAAGATGAGAAGAAAAATACCAAAATACAGGAAGTAGAGAGTTCTAAAACTGAATACCTCTGCTCATGGAAGTCCCAGTTAACGATTTTTTTTTCGTGAAATGAGTCATAAGAACTTGAAGTTACATTTGACAAAACGTCTCTGTTCACATTCACAATTCAAAATTACTTCAAGAAATTGTAAGGCTAATAAGCACATACCAGTTCAGTTCAATTTTATTTACATAGCATCAGCTGCTCAAAGTGCTTCACATAAAAAGTCAACAACAAACAAATATACAGATAATTGGACACATAGACACAGAACAGTAAAACAATAAAACACCAGTAAAACACAAAGATATCCTGTCTGGCTGGTATTAAATGCCAGGGAGAAAAGATGGGTTTTCATTCTGCGTTAAAGACTAAGAGGATCTGACAGGCAGAGGGAGGCTGTGCCGTAGTACCATCTTACCGTAGTACTATGTTATCATCATTTACAAAGTATGTCTGCTTTGATTCTACTTCATACAAATACTTCCTGTTATCTTTTCAGTGCTGTACAAATTTCTTACTAATTACCAACATTCAACATTCCGAACAGGACAAAAATTTTAAACAAACCACGATTCCTCGGAATTCTTACAAATACTTTTGCCTATGAGTAAGCAGTTATCTATGAGTAGGAAAGTACTCTACTCCACTATATTTCAGAACAGGACTGAAAAGTAAAAAGTGTTTTTCATATGATTTGAAGGTTTATTCTTGCCATGTTCGTGGTAACATCCTGACAAAAGTTTTCGAGTTCAAGCTTCGACTTTGAGCAAACAAATATAAAAACACAAAATGTTTCGACTTTGAGCAAACAAAAATAAAATCACAAAAGTCATTCAAAAAATTAAGAAATTGATTCGTATTGTTACTGTTGACCAAAATATGTAACATTTTTTAATCAAAATCACACATGATTCGTATTGTTACTGTTGACCAAAATATGTAACATTTTTTAATCAATATCACTACATTTAACACTTTAACAAATGAACAGCACTTGACGGGTACTTAAATATTTTTATTTAAGTAGATTTTTTCATGAGATACTTTCACTTTTACTTGAGTAACTTTTTATAAGCAGAATAAGCCATTATCCACATAGCCTCTGTCTCCCTTGTGTTGCAACATCGGCCTTGTTTAAAGATTATTACATAAATCACAGGCAGCACTTGCCCCAAGACACGGCGAGCATCAATCACTCCTCTATATGGCCCGCTGTACCCTGTGTGGTGCTTTTAGGCCATTAACCCCATGAAAAGAACTAGTCATTTCCAAACTGTCTTCCAATTCCCTCTATCCTAAGTGAGGCTTTCCAATAATGAATAATAACATGTAATGATAGCAATTAGAGGGAGCACCAAAGACCCTGGAGGATATATTAAAAGTCTAATATAATGGTCCTCTGTATTGCTCCTAAGTGCACTTGTTATTATTATGATTCAAGTTTAATCATATAGAAATTGCGTACTTATTACAAGTCGGGAAGTAAAGTGTTAATTTGGAGAGTTGTTAAACTGGGGTCAGCCGCTGCTCTTCGCTAGTCGGCCATTTTCTTTGAGTCGTCATCCTTGTCATCGGCTTCATTATTGTTGTCAGCGTGTTCGGCTGGAGGCGCAACACCTGCCCACACGTGCCCCCCGCTCGGCTCGCCTCCCCTCGCCTCCTCCCCCCCTCCCTCGCCTGATGCCCGGGCGGTTGCCGTGGGTGACACGGGCAGCGAGACCGCAGTGATTTCAGATTAAAGGAAGGGCGGGGCGGCATCACCAGGAAGTGGTTTTGGTGGATTTAGAGTCTGCAAATTGGGCAGGTGAACTCGCCGGAGTCAGTGCACGCACCGTGTTGTCAGGGAAAGTGACCGTGTACTTTGGTTTCAGTTAATGTAATTTTAAATGAGATGAGACTGAAAGTTTTATTGTGAATGAATGACTCAATCAGTACAAGTCATTATTTAATTATAGTTTTACATCAACCTGTTTGTGGTGGAAACAAACCTGCCACAAGATGATTTATTTTGTTTTTATTAAGTTGATGTTATTGTTCATTGTCCCTGATCAAATAAAAAAAAAAACTCACATATTATCTGTTAAATTCAGATAATATCAAGCAAAATTACTATTGTTCATTTCATTTCATTTACTTTTTTATTTATTTCGAGCAGATTAATGAACCATCCATGAATGTATCCAGTACACTTAACTTATTTAAGCTTGAAAAGGAGTGGGAAGAACAAAACTTATTAAATCCCACCCCTATTGTTAACTTGCCTGTCAAATCCAGAATGATATCGCTCTGTATTCTTTATAAAGATTGATATCAGTCTCGTCCCACGTCCTTCGCTGCGCCTCAAGCCCGGTCAAACGTGATCGTCCAATCAGATTAGGTTTTTTTTCAGTGACACATGTGAAACGAAAGAGCTCATTGGTCACCTATGGTTTACAAATAAAATCAAAATTATCTGGCAGAAACCCCCCATGTTTTTCCGCCCCCTGTGATATTTTTTTCCTTAATTGTTTCCATAAGGACGGGACCATGCGTGTCCGCGATTGGCTAATCCACCTGTCAGTCACTCCCATTTGAAAACAGGGAGATTCAGCGGTGACCAGACTCACGTCTTCGTAAATTATTGAAGAAGTGTGTTTTCTGGATTCCAGGCAAAACATGTAAAATCCTCCAGCTAAGGTGCTCCTGACCGAGCCTAACTCAAGATCTGCTGCTCCTGACAGGTTGCCCCAGTAGCACTGACAGATGGGTCAAACGGAGAAGAAAGGATGGGTCAAACGCAGAAGACCAGTTTCCCCTTGGAGAGAATAATCTTCATATTAATAAAGCTTAAAGTACCTTAAGCTTTATTAATATGAAGATTGTGCTGTGGTTGGATAAATAGGGCTCGAGGGGTCACTATTTGTGGATATTTTCAGTAAAAATACAACATGAAATCGTGTGCGTCATTACGTTCAAATTTAAAACCAATAAGAAACTGCCATGTAAAAATGAATTTCAATTTATTTAGTATAAACCAGTTTTAAATATAATGCTCAAACTCAAGTTGCAATTTATTACCAGAATATTAACAGAAACACTGTACAAAACATATACACATAAGCTCGTGTATCTACAGCATGAAGTGAAAAAGTCTTTTGGTTTTTGCTAAAAGATGAAATGAGGTAGAAAATATTTTTACAGTGATATATTGAGTATGTTGTTGGTTTTTTTGGTTGACTTTTATGTGAAGCACTTTGGGCAGCTGAAGTTGTTACATGCGCTATATAAATATGAAAAAAACAAATACGCTTTTCATTCTAAACTTAAAAGTAGACTACGCGACTTTACTGAAACAAGAAAAGTTACTTAATGCAGCTTTAAATCTCGACGATGGATAGAGCGGCTTTGGTTGTGAGGGAGTGCTGATTTTGATGTTGATTTTAGGCAGATAAACAAACTGAATTATAATGACATCCCCATTGGGAAGCGTTGAAAGCTTTTTGTAACTCAATGCTTGAAAGTGTAAACCAACAATAACATAGGCGCCTGATAACAAAACATCTTTACTCTTTTGTATTGTTCAAAGGTATGTTGCAAGTTTGATTGCTTAAGGCACTTTCCTGTTTTGTTCGAAACACATTAGGCTAAATGCGTTGATTTACATAGACATTTCCATAAGATCAACCGAAGCCCGGCTTATTTCTTTACACAATTCCCCTGATCATGCATGAAGTAAAGTTACATAGTTTTAGTGGCGTATCAGTCTGCTCCAGCAACACATAGAAAACACGTTCAATTATCACTTGTGTATAAAATAATCTACTTACAAGAGCAACTTAAGTGCGTTTACCAACCTTTAAAATGAGTGTACAGCAGGTAAGGAGACAGGCATGTTTCATAAAAGGCACCTCAGAGGCATCTGGGAACATAACAGGAACGAAGCAATATAAAAACAGCAGTAGGACAGACTCAGTGAAACTCCAATAAATAGTCAAAAGATATTGTATTTACACAGCCTTTTCCCCAAACTGCACCATTAATGTGTGTTTTGTTTATGGCAGATGGCAGTATTTGGCGTATGGTACGACTTGTATCTTATCAGTACTAATTTGCATCCTTTTGTTTTGAATGTGTTGCACTTACTAACATTTAAAGGGCCCATATTACGCTGTTTTCTGATCTGTGTTATAATGTTGTTTCCTCGTCACAAACACACCTGGAGTTGTGTTTTGTTTTGTTCACACGTTTAACACACAAATCCTGCATATTTAGGCTGAGTTCTTCTCTCAAACTAAAAACACCTTGTGATGTCATGTGGTAATACAGGAAGTGCTCCACTGTGTTTTTAAACTCCATCCACCTTCACTAGAATCATTTGGATGATTTCAGCCCTGGAATTGCCGATCTGTAATGAGCAAAAGGTAAAACTTGAAAACTACCGCTACATGACATCACAAGGTGGAACAGAGCATTTTGAGCTTTGGAGATGTAGACAGACTAATAATTAAGGGTTACTCAAACATGTGTGAATGAAACAAAACACAATGTTGTTACCTTTTGAGGAAGTAACAACATTATAACATGTCTTGAAGCTCATAAGAGTCAATTTTGTGTAATACAAGACCTTTAATTAAAAAAGACCAATATCTTGATGAGATGATAAAGCAGCCCTCTAATTTAATTTAAATAGTGAAATGGTTTTCATTATTTTTTTGGTTTTCAGGTGGGCCACCACCTGCTCGTCTCCATGGAGATATTATTGTTTTGCCTGGAATGTTCCACATTATATAATTTTAAATGTATATGTATTTCATTATGGTTGCTTTTATTGCTTTAAAACACATGCACTCTTTCTGTTAGTGCGGTCGCCTCTCCAGTGATCTGACCTGTGGCATCAACTGTTTGTTTCCATGGAGATAGATAGATTTAATGCTATATTTTGGAATATTCTTGGCAAAGCAATAACATCTCCACGAGAAAAGAAAATGCATATGTCTTTTTAAATACATTTCACACAATGTCCCAACTTTGAATTTCTGTAGATTATTAACATCCAGTTCAGTCCAGTACAGAAATAATTCCACTTTTTAGGCAGACAGAGATTTCAGTGCTTTGAGCAAGACCCATGCAGTTTAGTCTTTAAGTCAATCCATGACATTGTCCAGTCATCTCCACAAAGTTTATAAAGTTTTTCAAATAACTTTCTGTGTCCTTTGGCTATGCATTTTTGCAGGTGTACACTTCCTCTTCTCTGACGCATGTTTGGCACTCCACATGGCAACACCAGCGCACCTGACAGTGACACGATAAACTGGTGAGTCTCATGGCCGTGTTGTACCCTCGCCCGCAACATAAACTCTGACAGGTGGTGTCTTTAGCACAAGTCCGCCCCCCTGTCCCAGCCGAGTATCGCGATGCCCTGCAGAAGCTAGGGGAGTCCTCCAGATACACCAGATCAGTAGTGCGTAGGTTTTGTCTATGTCTCCGCGGACCGGCTAGTTCGGTTTCCCCCGTAGCGGCGTTGGTGACACTCAGGACCTTCACTGAATTGTCGTATTTGTATTTCAGCAGGCGTCCTGTGTCGTGAAAAGGAGAAAGCTGCTTCCAACACGTCCGGACAGCGCAGGAACCGGAGACGCCGTGGCACTTGCAAGTTGTTTTCAGACCACTCTTCACAGCCTGTTGTGAGAGGACGGAGATAAGTACCATCTCAAAATATGCATACGTAGGTATTAGTACTACTGTTCAGGATCCTGGCTCAGATCTGGAGAAAGGAAACTACCAGATTGTTCCAGCTGCACTGAAGGATGGGTCAAATGTGGAGTAAGGGACTAAACTGGGACTAAACCAGAAACTAAACCTGTACCTAAACTTAGACCAGACCCGGACTAAACCAGGACTAAACCAGGACTAAATCAGAACAGCAGGGAAACATCTGCCCAAATCAAAACTTCTACTTCTGGTATACAATATAAACGCCATCCATCAGGAGATAATAAAACTTCATAGGACGACTACGATCATCTGTGTAGCATTGAGACAAGGGCTGCAACAATTACTCCAATTAATCCTTCAGTGTCTCTAAATATTATTTATCAATTAGTCAACAAGTGCCATAGTTTTAGTTTAAAGGTCCTATATTACACAATATTGATTCTTGTGAGGTTTAAGCCATGTTATAACACCATTACCTCCTCAAAAACATACCCAGACTTGTGTTTTGTTTCATTCACACATGTTTGAGTAAACTTTTTTTATTAGTCTGTCTACATCTCCAAAGCTTGAAATGCTCTGTTCCACCTTGTGATGTCATGTGGCGGTAGTTTTCAAGTTAACATCTACCTTTTACCTTAATTTCATCAGAGATTGGTAATTCCAGGGCTCAAATCATCCAAATGATTCTAGTGAAGGTGTCTGGAGTTGGAGGACCTCCTGTATTACCACATGACATCACAAGGTGGAACAGAGTGTTTTCAATTTGACAAAAGAACTCACCCTAAATATGCAGAGTTTGTGTGTTAAACTTGTGTGAATGAAACAAAAAACAACTCCGGGTCTGTTTGTGATGAGGAAACAACATTATAAAATAGATCAAAAACAACGAAATACGGGCCCGTTAATGTAGTTCATCTTCATATATTAAAAACTACGTAAACATATTAGCTGCGTTTCTAACTTGGACCCAGCCCCGGCTTGAGACCCACCAACATAAAGGATGGGAAAAAGGTAGAAAAATGTCAGCTTCTTCCTCATTTGATTCATGGCTCGGCCTCTTATCTGGGAGGTCTATCTGAGCTGGAGTGAGCAGGTTCCTTCAGGGAGGGTTTGGGGGTTAGAGGTGGTCCTTTAGTTCAAAATTTCTGACACTACGGATTCTAGATGAGGAGGCTGGTTGTATTTCATTAAGCGCGCATTGCTCATTTTGGACAGCTTTCCTGGATTCCTCATAGGTTTTCCATGTGTTCGAACTAGCTCTCTGCTCCTGACTTTTCTAGAGCCCGAGGCAAAGGCGACAAACAGCGCAGTCTGAGGAATCCGCCCGCCCTCCTCTCGCTACATGTCTGCTCACGGAAAAACATCGATAAGAATTTTCTGTCTTAAAACCAGTAACGTTGTAGTGGTTTGCGTGGTTAACATGACAAGTGATCAGTCAATCGGAAGATAGATTGGGGTTAGAGAGGTTAGACTAAAGCTGAGGTGAAGTAAAGGGTAGTCTTGCGTTGAAAGGTATGCGTAGCTTCTTCTTTTACAGGTATGGATCCCCTCAGGGCGTTAGTGAGAAATTAGAGTGCACCGGCCGCACCGCGTTTTGGCAAACACGGCCTCTGTTTTTTTGCCACATTAGCGAAAAGCGTGGAAAACAATAAACTTGAGATGAGATAAGATACATATGTCTTCCTGTCTCTCTCTCTCTCTCTCTCTAACCCATCCTCATCGGAGCGCTAGACAAGTCCCTGGGGCGAATGCACTTGTACACACTGGTGGTTACGAACATTAGTAGGATTTATTGAAGAAGTAACTGGGAAAAAATGCTTGCTCGTATATTAAAAAGAGGCCACAGTTATAATCGTTCCCAACTGACGGAAGACCTTTAATTTTCCTGTAGGCCCGCACAGCAAGCTTTATCATGTCTGAGAAACACCTGGCTCCAGCGGTTCGCCAGTCAACTTGTCTCCCCGTACCCCGCCACTACCTCGCCGACTGCTGGCTCTGCTCTATCTATTAAATTATATTGAGGGAGGGGGGCGTGGGACTTGTTTGGCTGCCGCTACATAACATTACAACCCCCGATGGTGCTCTATCAGACGTATACTTGACATGGAAAGGCTCGTCCCAACTAATTGTAGTAAGTGTAGCTTTTCTCGCCTCAGGGATAGCAGAGCACTGATAAAATTGCGTGTAATCTAATGAACAGCAAACGGTTGTGGTCACGTGGCATCACAACACTGTAGAATCACTGTACTTTAAAACCGAGCTTGAGGGCAGGTCAGAATTCTACGGTGGAAGCTGCTGTTTTCGTGTCCGATTATAGATTTGTTAACCTGTTTTTTGGGTTAATATCTAGTAATTACCGGGCCTGACAGTATGACATAAAAACTGGCACGAAGTTCACCGTCTTCTCTATCGGTATAAATAAAAACAAGTGGGATTTTTGGTCACATAACCTTATAAGCTTTAGTGATTTTTGTCAGTGGAAAGGACTTTAGGCCGTGCGATTAATATTGTGGACCCAATACCTAACAAATAGATGATAGATTATAATGTTTGTGGATTTCTATTTTGAATATTTATTTCAAAAAACAGTAAATAACCCATAGAGTTATATTGTTGCGTTTCAGGTGATGTCATAACAGTCTATAGGCCAATATTATTCAATACAGATGGACGGCAGCTGAAATAAATGTTGTTAAAATGCAGATTTTCGTTGTTTTACAGTGAGTTTTAAGATCTAGACACCAATGGAAATGATCACGTTCGACATTTGTGAATTTACCTTTTGGATATTTCATGGCAAAGCACAACGTAATCAACTCAAAAACTTATGATTCCTACCTGTCCTTTCCCCATTCAAAACCTATATTCTATTTTGATTTGAATTGTTTAGCTGCTATGACGACGGACGACGGTTGCCATAACATGAAACCCGTGAATTGATGTAATATCCCCTCGCAATTTGTTTACACTTAACACTTACCCGAATTCCAACGTTAATGTTATGGGCGTCGACTTGTGCCCTTAAGTCCTTGCTGACTCTTTTCTGGCCCAGGAACTTCTTGATAAACTTGGTGCTGTATTTGAGGTTGTCTCCACAGATTCCCCACTGCCAGGCCTCGCGATGCTGGATCCCCGGAGAGTCATCGCAAGTGCACCTCTCCATGCGTCCCGAGCTGCAGGCTTTGGCGAGGGCGTGCGTCAGAGCGGCCGAAGACACAGCCAGGAGGAATGCGGTCTCTTTGAAGGCTTGAGGGGACATAAAACAAATCTGTTACGGTGATGGGCAAATGAGTAGGTTAGTTAATCAGAATCCTGGCAGTGGACTTCTTCTGATCTAATCTATTAATAAAAAGGTTAAGTAAATGTAATTATTACGTTTTTTATGTTATCTGTCATAAACAAATCAACAATAAATAAGGATAATTGTGTAAACTAGTTTTTAAAAAGTTACTCAGATGTCACAATCAGGAAACGTTTCATTGCCACTGCCACAAAATGAATGTTAACATGAATCATAATGAACTAATGCACTAACTCATTTACCATTATTATAAAGTGGTACCAAAATAACAAGCTTGGAATGTGCTTTGTCGATGTGCAACATAAAAGAATGAAGAATATTAGTGACACATAATCAAATAAAAGTTAGGCCTATGTATGAAATAAGGTGTTAGAATGAAAAAAGAAAAAACAACATAACTCAGCAGCTCAACTCTGATGGACTTTTACTGTGTTTACAAGTTACCCGCTACCACAGTCTGTTACGTCATGATTTATCTTCTGACCATTTCTTTCTGGTTACTCATTGTTGTTTGCTTACCCCAGAGACATGTATTTTCAACCAATTAATTATTATTTTGACTAGGAAGGATTTTTCCAAGATGAAAGTGGATAATCGCGCCACCCTTTTCCTCTGGGAATGGGCGCTTTCCGCAGATAAAAATAACCACAGCGGACTCAGCCACACCACAACTCTTGGCTCTCTACTCCCTCATTAGCTCCGCTGACCTGTTCATGCTCTCCCACACACTCATATCCATATGTATAAGCATCAAAGAGCCCGGCTCTGCAGCTGGAGAGCTCACTCACACACGCTGCACAAATCTATACGACTACACTATTCAATAAGACAGTAGGCCTATTTGATAAGGAAAGGATTGATAAAATAAGCCACTAAAACCATTTGAGAAGCTTATAATTAACTGAACATTCATAGGAAGTCTCAACATAGTAACTAAATGTATTCTAACCTGCTTAAACAGTTTATCAGTAGACTTACAATGAGTTCAAGAGAATTTGAACAATATAATTAATAAAATATTCTACTAAAACAGAAGCTTCAGAAGCATTTAATTTGTGTACATTCATCTACAAGTACCTACAGGTCTCAACATAATAACTAACCAATAATAATCTTCCACTTACAGCTTAACAATAGGCCTACAATTTATTCAAGAGGGTTTGAGCAGCAGGATTAATGAAATAACCCACTAAAACGTTTGAGAATCTTATAATTTACAATACATTCATAGCCTAATAGTACCTACAAGTCTCAACATACTATCCGAATTTAATCTTCACTTTGCCTGTGGTCTTATGTACATAAAAAGTGAAATAGTGGGCCTACAGTTTGGCTCCAGAACAGCAACTGGTTTAATTATGTAACCAACTAAAATCATTTGAGAAGTTTATAATTTATTAACATTTATTGCATGTCTCGTTTAAAGTAACAAACCAAATGTTCCCTTTTACTTGTGTGTATTCTAACACATGCATCACTATATAACCTTGATCAAGTTTAAATAAACATGTGTCTGGTTATACAAAGATGTAGAGATGAGTTGTCATGCCTTATTAGTTTGATCTCTGCGCACCTTGAGTTTGGACCAGTCTACCTCAATAATAACTAGTATTTCAATTTCACATCAGAAAGAGTAATCTAGAAAATCCTTCTTAAACTCACCTCTTTTCAGTAAGCTCCCTCGTCCATCCAGGCTGCAGTTCCAGCGCTCATTCCTGAACTGGTAGCGGCACTCCAGGAGGCTGAGGCGCACGGACTCACGCAGCGTCTCGGCCAAACCCGGCTCCCTGCGGCACAGCCTTTTCTGCCGCCGGGTCAGGGTCATCTGCTCGCACTGCTTCAGGTGAGCCTTTCCATTAGGAGCGTCGTTGGAAATGGGACCGGGAAGAAACACCAAGGGTTCTCGACCTGTCAGCCTAAGTATGAAAAAGAAACAGATGTTTTGAAAAAACATTTGAAAATTGCAATTACTAAACCTGTTTCAACCGCATTAATAAAAACATGATGCATGCGCGCACAATGGTGCCAACTCAAATGCCCACCTCACTTATAAACTCTGGATAAAGAGCCTGACACTTTTTGAATCTGATTCTAATTTGCTTGTTATGCGTAATACTTACGCGTATTTACGCGTGTAGCCTCTATTATGCGTGTTTACCAGTCACACATGATAGGATACACCTGTCGTAGTTAAAACAAACAAAGTAGCGTGAGTGAAGAGATAAACAAAAAACTTTCTGACCCAAAATAAGCTGCGGTGTGCGAGAGGAGGATGCACAGCGCGATAAGTCGCAGTAGGCAGGCGGTCCGTGGAAGCCTGGAGCCCATGGTGCCGGGTTGGCGATGCTCTTCATCTCGCTGTTTCTTGAACAGAGAAAGTCTTTGCCGTCTGTTCGGCGCACCTCTTTAAGGGGCCCCACACAGACTTTGAATCCGCTGCGCCGGGCCCAGAGGTCCGCTAGAGGCAGGGCGCGCTCTGGGGCGTGGGGGTGAGACGCGCATCATTTTGCAGCATCCTCATTGGATTGAGGCTCGGTAATGTTACTGGATGTCACCTCCCACTATAACGCCACCCAGGTGCGCGGTGCTTCTTTTTATACAGTCACTGGGTTCTAGTGTTGTCCTAACTAAATATTAGTGAGACTTATAGTTTATAGACTTTATGCAGTAGGCCTACAGGCCTAGGTCTACGTTGTGCCAGGGCTGGCACCCTCAAAGCTGCCATAAGGATGCTTTAATTTGTTCTTCTTCAATAGGATTTTAACTCTAAGGAATAAGCAGCAAAATGCATCAAGGCTTGGTCTAGTCAAACAGCACCAGACTGTTGTAGATGCTACTCAATCAGGTGTAAATAGCCTAATTATAACACTGCATAATGTTATTGATATAGTCAAAATCTAAGACAAAATGCCATTATATTCTTTGCCACTTGGAGGCGGTGAAGTTGTAGTTTCCTGAGGTCCACAGTTTCAGACAAAAGCAAGAACACGTCTACCCGGAAACACAGCGGCATTTGTAGACTGGAGACTTGACTACTGTCAAACCAACTCAGGTATGCATTTTCTTTTATGTCTGTTATACTCTTTGCTGCACCATGTCTATAGTGTCTGATGTTTCCTCTGTCCAGTCTCCACGTTTAAACTGTGGACACAGCGACTGACACGGCTCAAAGTTTGTGTTCAGAAAAGACCTGCTCAAGTTCTTGTCCATCTCACTATAAATGTCTCGTTTCTCATCTGTACATCATACGAGCCTGTTGTCAGTCATTTCACTTTATATTTAAAATTTCCTCCCACCAAAACGCCTTTGAACGTTACAAATCCCCGTTATTAACCTGTAATAAGATAACCAGCTGTCATCAACAAACTGATCATGATCATTGGTGGAATATATCACCAAATGACCCCTTAGAAAATGTACTATTTCATTATTATGGTCGTACAAAGGCGTGGTACTTGTGTTTTTTAGTTGCATTTATAAATAGGACGGTACATTATTGAGCCTGTTGTTCTTTACCACCCTTTTGCAAAATTAAAACGTCATCTTATATTACAATGAATAATACAGTTCCTTGTATGTTATTTGAACCCTGATTTAATGCCACAGTCGGTTGTAGCCTATAAACTTCCATATGATTCAGATTTTCCCACATATGTAGTTTTTAACAATGTAAAAAATAGTTTGTCAAAGAAAGTTTCCACATCTATAGGCCATGTACTGGTAATATGAACCTGCCTTACTGGTTTTGAGTTGAACTAGTAGTCACCTCACTTCCTGACTTCTGGATGCTGTTTGAGGACTTTAGTGACTTTAGTGTTTTAAGTTTTCTAATTAGGGTTAAGTTAATTTCATTTAAAATTCTACCTAATGCTGTAATTACTTGGGTTACTTTAGAAATACACAAAAGTATGTACAAAGTTGGAAAAAAAAACTGAGGCATTCCAAAGGTTCAAAATGATTTAAAAGCCTTTATTACCACAGGGCAGAATAGCTAAAATGACGCCAACACGTTTCCAAGTCCTTCTGCCTTCATCAGGGAAAACTCGTGCAGATCTAAGTAAAAATCAAAATCTGAATTGAGCCTTTTGGAGTGCTTCAGTTTTTTTCAGCTTTATATTTGAGGCCGGTCCCTACGGATCTCCAAAAGGACACTTCCGCACTCTGCCTTCACATCCAAGAAGCGCCGTAAAGCTTCACACAATAATATGTTCATTTAAAATATTTCCGCATTTAGTTTTTATTTGATTTATGTGCATTCATTCATATTGTGTTTAGACCACACTGTATCCGCTTCTTTTTGGAGCCTGGGCCTAAAAGTCTCAGAGGGGCTTGTTCTGCTGCGTGTTTCACAATGGAGCTGACAGGTTTACATGATTAAAATCCCTCTAGAGGAGACTTTAACTATAGCTGTCTTATCGATTACTAGTTACAGTTAGGCTTTAATTGTATTCTGTAATTTTAACTATCCCTTAAATATATGAAAGAAGAACCACTCTCCACTGCAATATTAAAAAGCACAACAAGCCCAGACATGTTGTCTTGTCTGTCAGCAGCTGTCCGAATTCTTGAAATTTCACACAAGTGCTAGTATTCTGCATGGGGAATGTATATGAATAATTTACTATCAACAGCAACAATTACCCACCATAATTATTCAACACTTTCGTTTTTTTTTTACAGCAATGTTCTTATTACTAAACAGAAATGCTCTTCTCTTCCTCTTGTAGAAAACCAAAAATGGGTGGGTCTCTTTCAGCTATTTTTAAAAGTCTGTTTGGCAAGAAAGACATGAGAATACTGATGGTTGGACTGGATGCTGCTGGAAAGACAACCATATTGTATAAACTGAAACTGGGGGAAATTGTTACCACGATCCCAACCATTGGTAAGTTTCATTTCAGGTGAGAAATGTACCACTGGGATTGCAATAATTGTTTTCGTAATGTTAATTTTTATGTTTGATAGGTTTCAATGTGGAAAGTGTAGAATATAAGAATATTAGTTTTACAGTTTGGGATGTGGGTGGTCAAGACAAAATCAGACCACTATGGAGGCATTACTTCCAAAATACACAAGGTTTGCGATAAATCATTACAGAATCATTATACAATCAGTAGAGTTGATGCATGTTTATCTAATAAATGATTCTGTTTCCAGGGCTGATCTTTGTGGTGGACAGTAACGACAGGGAGCGCGTCGCTGAAGCCAAAGAAGAGCTGCACCGGATGTTGGGTGAGGATGAGCTCAGGGACGCCCTGCTTCTTGTATTTGCAAACAAACAGGTAATGGCTGGACAACAACAGTTAACTAAATCTTTTGTGAATTTGTAAAATGTGATAATTAGAAAAAAAATGTATTTTACAGGATCTGCCTAATGCAATGAATAGTATGGAAATCACAGATGCACTGGCCTTGCACAATCTGCGTAATCGTAAGTGGTTCATCCAGTCCACGTGTGCCACCAGTGGAGACGGTCTGTACGAGGGGCTGCAGTGGCTCTCCACTCAGCTGTAGAAGATATAAAGGACATGTGTCTGCGTCCACTCTGTGTGATTGGACTCAGTAGATCTCTAGTCTTTATTTTGTTTTGTCTGTTGGACTTGAGGCCAGTGCCCTGAACAGCTGTGGGCCGTGTAAAACTGTGTGTGTGGAATAATCTGATGGATGCATGTGAGTAGGAGCGTCCCTGCTGTGCCTTTACTAACGAGTTACTTTTAATTCAACATTATCTGTTCAAGCCAGCAACAAAAGCATTTGCACAGGTCTTTCCACAGCTAAAATGCCCAACCAAGACTTTAGGTCTACAGCAGCTACCTTTCAGTCTTACACAGTTATCAATATAATTAGCAGGCAGTGACAAGGTTTGTGTGTTGAGGTTTCATCATTAAGCACCTTGAACTTCAGCCACATCAGGTCAAATCCTAAAGGCAATAAATGCTTGAGTGCATGTTTACATATATGAAGGGGAAATTCACTGTATTGTTGGTTTTGTGTTGTGGGTTTCTATAGTTTTTCTCTCAGTTCAGGTTGTTTGTGGATTTTTCTGTGGGTAATGTATAATTATTTATTAACTTTTTGCATGTTTGACTTATGCACGCACAGGTGGTAGCAGGTGCTGCCTTTTCACTTTCTGCTCTTGGGGCCAGTTTACATAAGAAAAGGGTCTATTGTGTTGTTGTGCTGTTGGACCGGTCTAGACCTCAAACATTCCCAAACCAGTTTTTGTTATTAATTGTTGAACTGGACATTTGGCCCTTTGTATGAATAAACACGGTAAACAGGGTGTTATCTTTATCCTGGCCTATTGACGTTGGCACAGCTCGCGTATCTTGCACAAATCTTATTAAATCCTTTACAGAGATAACACTGACATGAATTATTCACAACAAGAAACATTGCCTGTCTGTAATAACACTAAAATGAACTGATTCCAAAGATATATTCAAAGAAGGGTCTTGAATTCAGGTTTTTGGTTACGTTTTAATTATATTTTATTATGTATATTTTGTCCAATAGATCATATATACATTCCTAATTAATTATACTGATACTTGAGGAGCAAAACCAAATGTACAATGTATAGAAAATGTGTAATGTAAATGTAAATATGTGAAAAAATATTTCACATATTGTCCACTCATGAAGCTTTAATTTTTCAAGAATATTTCTAAATAAATGAGCAATTTTAACAAATGTTGAACATGCTCTACAATAAATACATATCTATAATGAGCTGTGTTTGCACTGAGGCCATCTACAGTATATTTTAGTTATTGTATCTTATGCTGTTCATGGGTTTCATCTCCCTGTTTACAGGTGACATTTTGAGGACTTTTGAGAATATTTAGTTTTGAATTGTCACATGCTATTGCAATGGTGCTAATTTTTTATTACCCTTAACCCCAAAGATGTACAGTGTCACTGTCTAGTGTCTAATGAATAAGACTCATCACCAAGTATGTCGTGGTCGCAATGTCCTGCTGTAAACACTGGATGGCAGTGAAGTCACATTTAAAACACTTATTCCAAGTAAAAGTCAAAACTGCCAGTTGTTTCATTTGAGGTGAAGGACATATTAAGGGCATAGTGATTCTCATTCCTGAATTGGATCAACCACATTTTATTGTAGAGTTATTTTATTAATCTGTCGAATTAAAATGGTTGTATTCAAGTTAAAGTTTTGGAGTAATTGTATTTCATAATATAAGTTAACAATAAGTTGTTACACGAGAAGAAATATCATGACGCAATCAACAGACACAGCATGTAAAATACTGATATTACTTATTTCTATTGCTAACGTAACAACATTTTTAAAAAGAAAAAAGTAACTTTTAACCATTACAGAGCTTTCAAAACCAATACATAAGGTGGTGTTGGAGTCTCATATTACTTCAAAATACCAGTAGTAACAGGGAAAAATATCCTATAATAAGTATATTCAGACCAGTCCACAGAAATTTGGTGGTCCTGGGCGTGAAACCTCACATAGGCACACTCTCATATAAAAGATGAGGAAGAGAGTCCATATTTCTGAGCCCTTAAAACCCCGCATCCCAGGACAACAGGCCCCTTTGCCCCTCCCCCCCTGTCTACTCCCCGGTAACCGATTACCACTCACCTCTGGCGGTTGTAGTGACATGCAGCGGCGGCGTGACGGCATGTTTGACTGTCAAAGTACCACGGCGACCACTTATCGCTCCTCTCCATCTCGATTTCTGGTGGCCTTTTCTCCACTGAGCAGTTACCTAGGAAACAGCACTTTATGTATTTATAGAGCCAGCCATGTGCAGACACTGGAGAGGACACGGGGCCGGGTACAGATTTGCATGTAGGGAATAGATGGGAGAAATATATAGGGACGCGCACGCAAAGATTTGAGATTTTAATGTTGATAGGTGAAATGTCATAACAAACAGTCATAACATGGACTTGTTGTAGATGAGTTGGCTGCAGTTGAAATTCAATTCGTAATTTTGAAAACTAAGATAAGAGAAAGTTTAAGGGCCCGTATTACGATATTTTCTGATCTATGTTATAATCTTGTTTCCTCGTCACAAACAGACCCGGGGATGTGTTTCGTTTATTTCCACATGTTTCCTCGTCACAAACAGACCCGGGGATGTGTTTCGTTTCATTCGCACATGTTTAACGCACAAACCCTGCATATTTAGGCTGAGTTCTTCTCTCAAACAGAAAACACTCTGTTCCACCTTGTGATGTCACGTGGTGATACAGGAAGTGCTCTACTGTGTTTTTAAAAACCACACACCTTCACTAGAATCATTAGGATGATTTCAGCCCTGGAATTGCCGATCTCTACTGAACTAAAGGTAAAAAGTAGCTGTTAACTTGAAAACTACCGCTTCATGACATCAGAAGGTGCAACAGAGCATTTTGAGCTTTGGAGAAGTAGTGAGACTAATAATGAAGGGTTACTCAGACATGTGTGAATGAACTAAAACACAACTCCAGGTGTGTTTTTGAGGAGGTAACAGCATTATAACATGGCTTAAAGCTCACAAGAGTCAATTTTGTATAATACAGGACCTTTAAATATAAGTACTGGTTTAGCCCTGATGCTAACCATGCCATCGGTGACATATTTCTTCAGTCCTTACTTTGGTCTATGTGGCACAGATATATATTTTGTCTATTTAGTTTATTTAGTGAATGATGTTTGTATTGTAAACTGTTTGAGAATCATTACATTCATAGTCCTTCGTGCTTACATTTCTGGACCACGTTAAGTCCCTCCATGCTCAGAATTTCAAATGAGTCAGAATTCACTCGGACATAATTCAAATCGTATATGTACGTCCACGTTCTCCCTCCTTTGTGCTTACACTTGACCTTTTAAAGCCGGTCTCAGTAGATTCGCTAAATTGTGCGTTGATGTGTGGAATCACACCCGTTATTTCCACAGCACACTGGCCCCTCATTGACCTCACAGTGAAGCCGCTTCCTGCAAAGACAACCCAAGGTAACATTAGTTTTATCGATCAGTGTAGATACTGAAGAATGCACAGAGGCTACGATTGATGATTGTTGTAATATTTTCGCCACAAGCAGATATCCCCGTGTGCGGTGCACTCATGTCCAATCATTACATACACATTTATATTTGATGATGTTTCTTCTCTTTCTTCTCACGACACTGTGTAACTTTTCTGGCGGGGTTTGGAACTTGCTTGTCTCCATGGAGATGGTTTTACATTATATGGAATTTTCAACAATATGGCATTTTGAGATGGGAAAAAGGGCATTTGGCTGTTTTGCGTCACAAAAATGGAATATATTTCAAGGTAAAAGCCAAAAGTAAAATCTGTCAACTGGACAAAAAGTTGTAGGAGTGAAGACGTTTCGCTGCTCATCCAAGCCTCTGAGGGATTACACAGACAATATATTTCAAGGACAAGCTAAACTGTATACTTTGGTGCCACAATTTAATAATCTGGTAACAAACTTTTATACTTAAACCTGTTTTGAATGTTTTATATGGCCTTATATACTTTGCTTTCATTGGGTCTCCCAGTATAAATAAAAATAAATACATTTTTTGTTATCTGTCTGGCCTTTATTCACTCACAAGTGCTTGCATCGTTACAAATACCTTGTTTCCATACAGATAGAAAATTTTAATACCATACTGAGGAACATTACGGACAAACCACATCTCCATTTAGACAAGCATGTGGTGTCTATCCTCCACCAGAAAAGTTAAGAGCGTCAAGGTAGGATAAGCGTTTGCCACTTGCTCTATATAGTAAAAATATGGTGACAGCAGTTGGGCATCTGGTATGAAAACCAAACATCTGTGCAGGTGTTTGGCAGGTGCGTGCAACCCCAAAGGAACGTAATAACTAAAAAATGAAATATTTTAGTCAATAGCCAAGTTACATGTCCACGGTAGCCTCCAACATAAATCTTCACGTGCGTTTATTGGTGTCACAGACGGTGCTGGCTATGACTGGGACATAAATCTAGAACATCCACACACGATATGTCCACAAAATCTGCCTGCAAAACCTTCAGCACCTAACACCGACATTGCACCATGCTAAAGCTATTATTTATGGGGTGACTAGAGTTTCGAGGGTTGGGATGGTTTTTGAAATTTTGGGATTCAAAACTGGGACACACTCGGGTTGGTATAAATCAAATTTTGAATAACGTGGGTCAGTATTTAATCTGTGGGATTTCTGTCGGCACATTTTTATTTGCCAAATGATCATAACATTTACAAGCACGGTTTCTTTATTTGAGCTAAACAAATGACAATACAGGCTAATCCCCCTTTTATTGTAGGCGTGTATCAAATTGGTTAAAAAAAATAGGGACACGGGGGACATTTCTTGTATAACATTGGGACAAATAAATGGTTTTGGATAAATTTACTGGAACATGGGACACAGGGTTCAAAACTGGGGACTGTCCCGGGTAAATAGGGACGTCTGGTCACCCTAAATTGCTTCCCAAAAAGTGGCCTAATACAGCTATTCATAATATAGGCTCCATGGTTAATTTACATGTTAAAATCACTTTTTTTTGCAGGGATGATGTTGTTTTAGCCATTTGTCTGAAGCTCTTGCACAATAGTCTGAGTCTGACCTGTGCATCGGTTGTTATTCACGCCTTTTAAGCCAAACTCCAATTTATTTTATGACCTAGCCACGTGCTTTTGGGTTTAGCACGGGACCCTGGCTTTGCACGCATCAGATGGACACTCACGAACTATTATTGCATCGCAGTGTCTCAAATTCAAACAGGTAAGAAATAATCCAAAATGATTCATTGTGGAGTGGACTTAACACTAACCTTTTAATAGCGTCTGTTAAAATGGCAGGACGTACATTTCTTGTATTGAACAATTAATTGAAGCGTGAGGCTAACGTAAGCTACTGCCCACGTGCGATTAGCAAGCGAGTTACTGCACGTGCTCGGATATAGGCTTAGCTAAACATGTTACTCTTACATAAACAATACGCAATTTTTGTCGTCTATGTGAGGTAAAGTGATGTGTAATTAATATTGAGAGAACCAGTGGTGGGTGAAGTACTCAATTTTGTTATTTAAGTAAAAGTATTTAGTTTTTAAGTAGTGCAGATACAGAGGTAAAAAGTTACTCTAGTAAAAGTATTTCATGAAAAATTCTACTTAAGTAAAATTATTTGTTAAATGTAATGATATTGATTCAATGATACATATTTTGGTCAACAGTAGTAATACGCATCAATTTCTTAATTTTTCTTATGAATTCTGTGTATTTATTTTTGTTTGTTCAAAGCT